>ONZH01028319.1:0-131103 GCA_900303285.1 Rhinella marina
GGGTGCTCGTTTCGAATAACGAACCCCATTGAAGTCAATGGGAGACTCGAGCATTTTTGCAGGGGACCAAGCTCTGCACAGGAAGGCTTGCCTGAAAACCTGGAAACCTCAGAAAATGATGGAAACACCACGGAAATGACAGGAAACAGCAGGGGCAGCATGCATGGATGCCTCTGAGGCTGCCTAATCGTACCATTATGCCAAATTCTTGGCAACAGCCTGGTGGTGACCCTCAAGACAATTGTGCTGACCCAGACCAAGATGGCAGGCACATGTGCTGGCACATGTTAGGAAAGCACCCAACTAGGTGCAACGAAGGTCCATCACCGCCTGCGGGTGACACCACTGCCATGCTGGCACTGCTGTCCTATCTCCCACCCAGGACGCAGCATAAGCCTGACACAGCATGGCGTTGACAAAACAACACAAGTTAGATGAGCAGGTGAGCCAGCCCAAAATTAGCCTGACACAGCATGGTGGGACCACCCACCTGACACAGCAGGCGGTGACACCAGTTAATGAGGTAGCAGGTGAGCCACCCAAACATGTAACCTGACACAGCCATGGCGGTGACACCCACCAAGTGACCAAGTTAGATGAGGTAGCAGGTGAGCCACCCAAAATTTAGCCGACACAGCATGGCTGACACACCAAGTGACCAAGTTAGATGAGGTAGCAGGTGAGCCACATAAAAATTACCCTGACACATCATGGCGGTGACCCAGATTACCAAGTAGACTGAGTAGCAGGTGAAACACATATAAATTTACCCTGACACAGCATGGCGGTCACAACAGAGTGACCAAGTAGATGAGGTAGCAGGTGAACCACCCAAAAATTTAGCCTGACACAGCATGGTGGTGACACCACCAATGCCTTGGTCAGACTGAGATTGCAGTCAAATGGCTGTAGGTGAGCCTCCCAAAAAATTGTTTAGAGTGTCTGAAGTTGACTGTCCAAAAAAATTGTTTTGGAGTGTCTGTAATTGACCCTCCTAAAAAACGGTTTGGAGTGTCTGAAGTTGACCCTCTGGAAAAATTGTTTTGAGTGTCTGTAGTTGACCCTCCTGAAAAATTGTTTTTGAGTGTCTGTAGTTGACCCTCCTAAAAAATTGTTTTTGAGTGTCTGTAGTTGACCCTCCTAAAAAATTGTTTTTGAGTGTCTGTAGTTGACCCTCCTAAAAAAATGTTTTTGAGTGTCTGTAGTTGACGTGCCTAAAAAATTGATTGGAGAGAGGGCCTGTAGGTGGCCCTCCGTAAACATTGTTTGAAAAGAGAGCCAGTTGGCCCTCTGAAAAATTGCCTGTTGGCTCATCGTTTGTGTAAGAAGAGAAGGAGGAGGAGGAGGAGAGGATACATGAAGAATCTTCATGTTGAGCTGCTTTCCCCCGGTGGAGATTTGAATTCCGGTGAAATCCAGGCTTTATTCATTTTAATAAGTGTCAGCCTGTCAGCGCTGTCAGTTGACAGGCGTGTACGCTTATCAGTGATGATGCCACCAGCTGCACTGAAGACCCGCTCTGACAACATGCTAGCGGCAGGGCAGGCCAGCACCTCCAAGGCGTACAGCGCCAGTTCGGGCCACGTGTCCAGCTTTGCAACCCAGTAGTTGTATGGAGCAGAGTGATCACGCTGGTATGGTCAGCTACGTACTCCCTCACCATCTTTCTGAACAGCTCCCCCCTACTCTGCCTAGACTGGGGACGGGTGACATAGTCTTGCTGGGGTGACATAAAACTGGCAAAGGCCTTGGAGAGTGTTCCCCTGCCAGTGCTTGACAAGCTGCCTGCTCCCTCCTCTCCCCCGCTAGTTGGCCCACAGAACTACGTCCTCTGCCACTAGCGGTGTCAGATGGGAAGGATAGTTTCAGCTTGTGCACCAGGGCCTGTTGATATTGATTCACTCTCATACTCCTTTCCTCTACAGGAATGAGAGTGGAAAAGTTCTGCTTGTACCGGGGGTCCAGGAGGGTGAACACCCAGTAATCGGTGTTTGCAAAAAATGCTTCTAACGTGAGGGTCACAGGAAAGGCAGCCTAACATGAAGTCAGCCATGTGCGCAAGAGTCCCAACACGCAAGAATTCCCTCTCCTCAATAGGCTGACTCTCCTTTTCCTCCTCCTCCAAACTCCTCCTCTTCAGCCCATACACGCTCAACAGATAAGAAGGAATGAGCATTGGTACCCTCTCTTCAGTCTCGCAACAGTTCTCCTCCTCTTCCTCCTCATCCCCCTCCTCCTATACGCGCGCTGAGAAACAGACCTGAGGGTGGTCTGGCTATCAGCAACGTATCTTCTTCCCCATCTCCTGTGACAAGCGCAAAGCCTCTGACTGATGCTGAGCAGTGACTTTTTCAGCAGACAAAGCAGCGGGATGGTGACGCTGATAATGGCGGCATCAACGCTGATTATCTGTGTTGACTCCTCAAAGTTGCTTAACACCTGACAGATATCAGACATCCACATCCACTCCTCATTGTAGACTTGAGGAAGCTGACTAACCTGACTACCAGTTCTCGTGGAAGTTGTCATCTGGCAGTCTACAATCGCTCTGCGGTGCTGGTAAACCCTGGCTAACATGTGTAATGTGGAATTCCATCGCGTGGGCACGTCGCACAACAGTCAGTGAGCTGGCAGTTGTAAGCGCCGTTGCACTGCCCTGAGAGTGGCAGCATCTGTGGTTGACTTGCGGAAATGCACACAGATGCGTCGCACCTTGGTGAGCAAATCAGACAAATTGGGGTAGGTCTTGAGGAACCGCTGAACCACAAGATTGAACACGTGGGCCAGGCATGGCACATGTGTGAGTCTGCCGAGTTGCAGAGCCGCCACCAGGTTACGCCAGTTGTCACATGCCAACGGCGCCAGCCAAAGATCGGTCTGCGCTGTGATGCCCTGTAACAGCTCTTGGGCGGTGTGCCTCTTGTCACCTAAGCTCAGCAGTTTCAGCACTGCCTGTTGGCGCTTACCCACGGCAGTGCTGCTGCGCCTAGAGCTACCGACTGAAGGCGCCATGCTCACGGATGGTAATTGAGAGTAGGAAAAGGAGGAGGAGGGGTTGTAGGAAGAGGCATAAAAAGCCTGAGAAACCGTGACTGAGGTAGGCCCCGCAATCCTCGGTGTGGGCATTACATGAGCGGCCCCAGGGTCAGACTCGGTCCCAGCCTCCACCAAGTTAACCCAATGTGCCGTCAGGGAGATATAGTGTCCCTGCCCGCCAGCACTTGTCCACGTGTCCGTGGTTAGGTGGACCTTCTCAGTAACCGCGTTGGTCAGGGCACGGATGATGTTCTCTGACACGTGCTGGTGTAGGGCTGGGACGGCACATCGGGAAAAACAGTATCTCCAGGCTCAGCAGTTTGGAGATGTGGACGTTTAGGGCTTGTGCATGTGGGTGGGTGGAATTGTATTTGTGCTTGCGCTCAAATGTCTGATGTAAAGACAGCTGAACGCTGCGCTGGGACACATTGGTGGAGGATGTGGAGGATTGTGGAGGTGAAGGGGTGGTTGTAGGGCGGGAGGCGCTCGTGCCTGGGTCCTGGGCGGGGGGTTGACTCGCAGAGCCAGCATGTGACACAGGGGAAGGGGCAGTGGTGTGACCCGCAGGAGGTGAACGGCCTTGGTTCCACTTGAGTCGGGTGTTTAGCACTCATATGCCTGCGCATGCTGGTAGTGGTTAGGCTGGTAGTGGTGGCTCCCCTGCTGATCCTGGTGTGGCACAGGTTGCACACCACAGTCCGTCGGTCATCCTCACTTTCTTTAAAGAACCTCCAGACTTGCGAACATTTAGGCCTCGGCACGGGAGCTTCACTCATCATCCACCAGCTCTTCCTCCAATTTCCTCACTCTGCTCCCCCCTCGGACTTACTGCCCTGACAACAACGTCACTGTCTGACAACCATGTCTCATCATCATCATCATCCGACACCTCTTGACACACTACTTGCACTAAGTCCACACTCTCATCACCCACAGACTGCGAAAGTTCGAAAATTTTGGCATCGGGACAGAGCAACTGCTCAGGTTGCTGCTGAGCAGTGGTTTGTGACTCTGGGAAGGGTCCTGAAAAGAGTTCCTGGGAGTATGGCCGGATCTGAATCCATATTTTCTATGGGAGGGGCAGGCTGGGGGGAAGGAGGTTGAGCTGGAGGAGCAAGAGGTCTACCCCCTTGGCTAGCGTGGGTGGACTGCGTGGAAGACTGGGTGGTGGATAAATTACTGGACACATTATCCGCTATCCACGTCATCACCTGTTCGCACTGTTGTGGTTTCAATAGTGCTGTACCACGTGACCCTGTAAGTTGCGAGATGAAGCTAGGGAGCGAACCTCTGCGGCGTTCCAATGCTCCCTCATCAGCAGGTACTGTGTCACCCTGCCCAGGACCACGGCCTCTGCCCCCTACATCACTTGGACGCCCACGTCCTCGACCCTTACCCCTGGAGTTCACCATTTTGTATATTCACTAAACTGTAGAATTAATATCTGAGGCCAAAACCGTATTCAGTAGACTGTAGAATTACTATCTGAGGCCAAAACACGTATTCTCTAGACTGTGGCTAGTGTACCGCACACCACACAATTTTTCACTGGACTGTAGTATATATAATTGAGAGAAAAAAAACGTATTCTCTAGACTGTGGCTATTGTACCGCACACCACACAATTTTTCACTGGACTGTAGTATATATAACTGAGAGAAAAAAAGGAATTCTCTAGACTGCAGCTAGTGTACCGCACACCACACAATTGTTCACTGGACTGTAGTATATATAATTTAAAAAAAAAAAAAAAAAACGTATTTTCTAGACTGCGGCTAGTGTACGCACACCACACAGTTGTTCACTGGACTATAGTATATATAACTGAGAGAAAAAAACGTATTCTCTAGACTGCGGCTATTGTACCACACAACACACAATTTTTCACTGGACTGTAGTATATATAACTGAGAGAAAAAACGTATTCTCTAGACTGCGGCTAGTGTACCGCACACCACACAATTTTTCACTGGACTGTAGTATATATAACTGAGAGAAAAAACATATTCTGTAGACTGCGGCTATTGTACCGCACACCACACAATTTTTCAATGGACTGTAGTATATATAATAAAAAAAACGTATTCTCTAGACTGCGGCTAGTGTACCGCACACCACACAATTTTTCACTGGACTGTAGTATATATATAACTGAGAGAAAAAACATATTCTCTAGACTGTGGCTATTGTACCGCACACCACACAATTTTTCACTGGACTGTAGTAATATATAATTTTAAAAAAAAAAACGTATTCTCTAGACTGCGGCTAGTGTACCACACACCACACAATTGTTCACTGGACTGTAGTATATATAACTGAGATAAAAAACATATTCTCTAGACTGCGGCTATTGTACTGCACACACACACAATTTTTCAATGGACTGTAGTATATATAAACTGAGAGAAAAAAACATATTCTGTAGACTGTGGCTATTGTACCGCACACCACACAATTTTTCAATGGACTGTAGTATATATAATAAAAAAAACCTATTCTCTAGACTGCGGCTATTGTACCGCACACCACACAATTTTTCACTGGACTGTAGTATATATAATTAAAAAAAAAAAACGTATTTTCTAGACTGCGGCTAGTGTACCGCACGCCAATTGTTCACTGGACTGTAGTATATATAACTGAGAGAAAAAAACGTATTCTTTAGACTGTGGCTATTGTACCGCACACCACACAATTGTTCACTGGACTGTAGTATATATAACTGAGAGAAAAAACGTATTTTCTAGACTGCGGCTATTGTACCGCACACACACACACAATTTTTCATTGGACTGTAGTATATACAATTTAAAAAAAAAAAAGTATTCTCTAGACTGCGGCTAGTGTAGCGCACACCACACAATTGTTCACTGGACTGTAGTATATATAACTGAGAGAAAAAACATATTCTCTAGACTGCGGCTATTGTATCGCACACCACACAATTTTTCACTGGACTGTAGTATATATAATTTAAAAAAAAAAAACGTATTCTCTAGACTGCGGCTAGTGTACCACACACCACACAATTGTTCACTGGACTGTAGTATATATAACTGAGAGAAAAAACATATTCTCTAGACTGTGGCTATTGTACTGCACACCACACAATTTTTCAATGGACTGTAGTATATATAACTGAGAGAAAAAAACGTATTCTCTAGACTGCGGCTAGTGTACCGCACACCACACAATTTTTCACTGGACTGTAGTATATATAACTGAGAGAAAAAAAACGTATTCTCTAGACTGCGGCTATTGTACCGCACACCACACAATTTTTCACTGGACTGTAGTATATATAACTGAGAGAAAAAACGTATATTCTCTAGACTGTGGCTAGTGTACCGCACACCACACAATTGTTCACTGGACTGTAGTATATATAACTGAGAGAAAAAACCAAGCTCGGACGAGCATGTTCGCCCATCTCTAATGTGTATCCATGAACATGATTCAGTGTAATCAAAATATACATCCTCGTGATTACAAAGTATTGATGTGCAGCATAAATAAATACTATAAAAAACAATTCATAATCAATTGCTAATATAAGTGAATTCATGTGTAAAATATTAATATCCAATCAAGAATGTGTACCATGCTGAGGGGAAGCATCTACATCGGGACTAGAAAGGAAGCGCGCCATCCATAGCATCTCACAGACCCCACTGCGCATGTCCGAGGACTCAGTGGGGATACAATACAAAAGAAACCTGGGATAAGGAAAGCGCATGTCAGACCTGCGCAGATCAAGGCAGCGCTCGCAAGGACACCATGTTGGAGTGGGGCATATAGAGGCCACCGCATAATACGATCAGTGTAAACGTGCTGCCATAATGACCATATATGAACATTTTCTTCAGATGATAAATAATACATCTATAAAGAGGCATATATATATTATTCCAGGTGAAACGCCATGTAGGAATACATATATTAATACATATAGCTCCATTTTGCCGGACTATAGATTCTAATGTCCGGAACCAGGGTTCTCCTGTACTAGAGGTCACATGCCTATCATATGATCCATCATAAGCACCATCAACCACCTATATAGTATCACAAAAGTGGCATAAAGTGACCAAAGGGAGCAAAATATCCCAGCAATGGCGTAAAGTATCCAAAAACATGATGTAGTATAAAAAAAAATGAAAAAATAATAAAAATAAACATAGAAAAATTCCACAGGTAACTGTATATATCCCCACACATAATCCAACAAAAATGCGCAGTGGATAGAAATAATCAGTGGTAGTTCATAAATAATTCCGATGTAGCTTCACCTTCCTACTCCATGGTAGTAATCACTCTAACAAAAGAGGAAAAAAAGGGAAAAAAGTAATGTACTAAATATAAATAATATACATAGTAACATAGTAACATAGTTTATAAGGCCGAAAAAAGACATCTGTCCATCCAGTTCGGCCTGTTTTCCTACATGTTGATCCAGAGGAAGGCAAAAAAAACCCTCTGAGGTAGAAGCCAATTTTCCCCACTTTAGGGGAAAAAATTCCTTCCCGACTCCAATCAGGCAATCAGAATTACTCCCTGGATCAACGACCCCTTCTTTAGTAACTATAACCTGTAATATTATTACACTCCAGAAATACATCCAGGCCCCTCTTGAAATCTTTTAGTGAATTTACCATCACCACCTCCTCAGGCAGAGAGTTCCATAGTCTTACTGCTCTTACAGTAAAGAATCCTCTTCTATGTTTGTGTACAAACCTTCTTTCCTTCAGACGCAGAGGATGTCCCCTCGTCACAGTCACAGTCCTGGGATAAATAGATCATGGGAGAGATCTCTGTACTGACCCCTGATATATTTATACATAGTTATTATATATTATTATCTCCCCTCAGTCGTCTTTTTTCTAAAGTGAATAACCCTAATTTTGATAATCTTTCTGGGTACTGTAGTCCACCCATTCCAGTTATTACTTTAGTTGCCCTCCTCTGAACCCTCTCCAGCTCTGCTATGTCTGCCTTGTTCACAGGAGCCCAGAACTGTACACAGTACTCCATATGTGGTCTGACTAGTGATTTGTAAAGTGGCAGGACTATGTTCTCATCACGGGCATCTATGCCTCTTTTGATGCAACCCATTATCTTATTGGCCTTGGCAGCAGCTGTCGGACACTGCTTTCTACAGCTTAGTTTGCTGTTCACTAAAATTCCTAGATCCTTTTCCATGTCAGAGTTACCTAATATTTTACCATTTAGTATGTACTGGTGACTTGCATTATTCCTTCCCATATGCATAACCTTACATTTGTTAGTGTTAAACCTCATCTGCCACTTCTCTGCCCAAGCCTCCAGTCTATCCAGATCCATCTGTAGCAGTGTACTGTCCTCTTCTGTGTTAATTACTTTACACAGTTTAGTGTCATCTGCAAAAATTGATATTTTACTGTGCAAGCCTTCTACAAGATCATTAATAAATATATTGAAGAGAATAGGGCCCAATACTGACCCCTGTGGTACCCCACTAGTGACAGTGACCCAATCTGAATATGTGCCGTTAATAACCACCCTCTGTTTTCTATCACTGAGCCAGTTACTTACCCACATACAGGCATTTTCTCCCAGGCCAAGCATTCTCATTTTATATACTAACTAGGGATGAGCGAACCAAACCGTAACGAACCAGATTCGTTACGAACTTTCCCAAAAGTTCGGTTCGTCACCGATCCGAATTTTGAGAAAGTTCGTAACGAATCTGGTTAAAATAACGGCGACGCAAAATATACGCATATTTGAGAACGTACGCTAAGGCGTACGCTAATGTGTATGAATTCATAAAATGCGTACACATTAGCGATTCCGTTAAGTAGCGTACTTTTAACAACGCTAGACTGTATGTTCGTTACTTGAGTAGGAATGTTCGCAGACGCAGTGTATGCGTACGCTAATGCGTACATATTCAGTTAAGTAGCGTACCTTTGACAACGCTAGACTGTATGTTCATTATTTTGTGCGGGAATGTTCGCATTAGCGTACGCATTAGTGTAAATTCTCAAATATGCGTATATTTTGCGTCGCCGTTGTTGAAGTCACTTGGATTTTTTCCACTTTTTCATTGTAATAGCAACTGCAAGTAAACGAAACTATACCCTATCAGACTCCCATTATTGTAGCAGCAATTATTCAGCCATTATAGCAAGGTTCGTTTTAGGTTCGGTTCGTACGAATCCAAACTTCACGAAAGTTCACCGAAGCGAAGCGAACCGAACCGAACTTTTCAAAAGTTCGCTCATCCCTAATACTAACCTTTTATGTGGTACCGTGTCAAATGCTTTGGAGAAGTCCAGATATACGACATCCATTGATTCGCCGCGATCCAGTCTAGAACTTACCTCCTCATAGAAACTGATTAAATTGGTTTGACATGACCGATCCCTCATGAAGCCATGCTGATATGGAGTTATTTACCTTCCCCTAAGCTTGTGCCCTAGATCCCTAAATCATTTTTAAGGACGCTCCACCTACCTCTAACTTTGTCATTGGTACCGATATGGACCATGACTGCTGGATCTTCTCCAGCCCCTCCAGTAATCTGTCAACCCCGATCCGCGATGTGCCGAACTCGAGCGCCAGGAAGGCACACACCATTCGACGATCCCGGGCTTTGTGACAGATTGCCCTCTCTGTACCCCTAATAATTGAATCTCCCACTACCAGCACCTGTCTGGCCTGCCCTGCTCTCCTGGTCCCTGCTTACTAGAGCTGACATTCCCCTGACAGGCAGAAGAAGTGTCTGGCTGCAGCAGTGCTCTCCCTGAAGTGGCATTCCCCTCATCTGCCAAACTTGCAAACTTGTTGGGGTGTGTCAGATCAGGGCTAGCCTCCCTGGCACTTTTCCCTCTACCCCGCTTTCTAACTGTTACCCAGCTAGCTACTCACTTTCCTGAGCCTCCTCACTACCACCCTCCCCCACATCTACCCCATAGAGTGCTTTGCTCAGTGAGCAGCAAAACTCTTTTCAAATTGTCAGCGCTTCTCAGTGTTGAAATCCGCCCGGTTAGATACACAACGTGCGATTCCAAACGGGTAATTTGCTCACATTTTGAACAAATATATGCACCCATAAATGGCTGTTCCAGGACTGCATACATCAGACAAGATGTGCACTGGACTGCTCTGTCAATTAACGGAAGACATACTAATGGGATTACACAATAAAAGAGAAAAAAATATATACAGTGATCTCAAACTGACTTACTGTCAGTCCCTGATCTGAAGTCACGTAATCTAAAGTCACACACTTAATTCAAACACGCACTTCAAAATCAAACGCCGCGAACGCTCAAACTCGGCTTATGTCTCTGCGTTTATAAATGCAACGCTCAAACCAGTCTGCTTATTTTCCTCTGGATTCAAAGGGACTGAACTGCCCTCAAGAACGGCTATTTATCTTCTCCTAATTAGATAGCCACGCCCTAATTACTTCACCTGTGCAACACCCTGGGAAGGAAGAGAGAAAAAAAAAGTATAATCACGTTTACTCTTAAGCTGCTAATGGAATAAAATATATATCAGATACAGAGCCAAACGTCCACATGTCCCACACGGGTAAATAAATTTCACTTTCTCATTTTTATATGAGAGTGCTGCCTATTTTTAATATATATATATATATATATATATATATATATATATTATATACATTACATAAATACCCTTTAAAAGAAAAAATACTCAAAACATGTTGTAGCCCCCATACAGTATAATGTCTCCGTGTTGCCCCATACAGTATAACGTCTCTTTGTTGCACCCATACAGTATATATAATGTGTCCTTGTTGCCCCATAGTGTGAGGGCCACAAGGAGACTTTACTGTATACTGTATAGGAGCAACAAGGAGATATTCGCCCTTCTGTATTGAGGGGTTCCAAAAATGGTCCCTGTGATAACTGCCTCTCTATCTATTGTAATACTGTGTATGGTAAAGTTCTGGAGAGGGTTTATATCTCACGCAGAATGCTCAGATGGGCGAGGTAAAAAGAATCCAGGAATGCTGGCTTGTTTCAGCAAAGTGTAGTTTGCTGAGGGCACTTTTATTTAAAGTGTTTTATGGGCCTGGATTTTTATGGAATGGTAGGTAGGTTGTTAGAGAGACCTTCCATTCCCTCCCACTCCAGTACAACATTTTCCCCTAGCCTGAGGTGAACCCAGGTGTAACTGCTGGGGCTCATTAATGTAGGGATAAATACAAGCCTCAAAAGCTTACTCCTGGTCAGAGCTTGGAGATTGCATGGCCTGTGGTGGCTTTGAAAAGCCTGATACCCTTGTGTTGATCTGAAGTACTGAGGTGGGGTAACCTTCTGTTTAGTTTGCACCCAGACGGGGCAGGTATTTTGTTTATGTAATATTTTTGCAGTGGATTAACCAAAGTGAAATCAAACTAGAGGTTATTGAAGCAAATAAACCTTATTTGGACTTTTAACCATTGATGCCATGTTTTGTGTCACTGCCGACCCAGCCCACAGGACAGATCCTGACATTATCTATCTGTCTAATCTATCTATGCAGCGTACCGGACCGCAGGGGCATGTGAGTGTGATAGGGTTGTCACAGTGTCTAATTGGTGCCGGTGGTTAAATTACTCACAGTTTGGTCGCTATGGTTCCCTAAGCCGGCGTGTAGTTGTGTGGAGGGGACACCAATTCCTTCGGGGCACTCTCTGTTCCTCAGGACTCTGCCGGGTGGTAAAGCGAGATGCCATTGGTGGTTTAGTATTAAGGTGTTGGTCGGCAGGGTCCTGGTAAAGGTCGTGACAGCAGTGCCCTTATGGCGCAATGTAAAAATAAAGAGGAGGCAGCTAATAACAAAACAGTCGAACTTTACTTTTGCCTTGCAAGTTAAGTCTTTCTTAAAATGCAGTTTACAGTTATTTCTCTTGGCAATAAATATTAATAGAGATGCTGCAAGAAGTTCCTCTTTAGGCTGGTTGTTTCAGTAGTGAGTCTCAATATAGATTCTTCTCTTCTTACAATAAAATTATCTTAGTTACTAGTTTCTTCAATCCACCTTAGCTAGACCTGGCTCTGGATATCATACAGAATATATCTCTTACTTTAGATTAGTATCCCCACAGGGCGGCATCCCTGGATGGCAGGCATCACAACATCTGCTCCATTTTTTTGCATAGGATGCACTTGAATAAATTATAAGTCCACAGTCCCCAGAGGGTAAAGTGCAGATACACACAACTTGGTACCTTGAGTTGTAGAGGTTTGTTCATAGGCGCCAGAGGCTACTCCTAAGAAACTTGGGCTGGAAGAGTCCATAAAAATTCAGGCAGTTGTCACCCTCGACTAGACTCACACTATCCAGTTTGGCTCAGGTTCTAGAAGCATAACTTGGTAAAGGCCACAGGATACCTGGCTTGGCCAAAGCCAGGCTGACATGGCAGCTACATGGTGTTAGGCATCTTGTCTTCTCCTCTGTCCCTCTTGCACTTGACTTGTCTGTTACTTCTCACTGACTCATGGCTCACTCTCTGAACTGAACTGGTTCTAACCTGTTGCTTAGATATATAGTAAGGCAACAGCACCACCTACTGGTGTAAAAATAAATAGCAGCTACTCAGCCAAAATAGGTTCTTGCAGCATATGGTGATAAATAGCATATAGATATAGTTGACATAGGGTGACCAGACGTCCTCTTTTTCCCGGACATGTCCTACTTTTGGGACCTAAAAAAATGTCCGGGGGGAATTTCAAAATCGTCCGGGATTTTGTTCAACTGCCTCAAACTGTTTGAGGCAGTCGAACAAAATCATTTTAACTGTTAAAATGACCCGAACTTCCCTTTATTATTTTCCGTTAGAACATGGTTATAACAGAAAATAATAGTTAAAATGGCCTTTAGGGATTAAAAATAATTTTTAAAAAACTCACCTTTTCCACTTGTTCGCGCAGCCGGTGTCTTCTTTCTTCTTTCCCATGCAAAAGGACCTTCGGTGACGTGGTGAGCGCGCTGACGTCACCAAAGGTCCTTTTGCATGGGAAAGAAGAAAGGAGACACCGGCTGCGCGAACACGTGGAAAAGGTGAGTTTTTTTTGTTTTTTTTTAACCCCTAAAGGCCATTTTAACTTTTATTTTCTGTTATAACCATGTTATAACGGAAAATAATAAAGGGAAGTTTGGGTCCCCATTCCCTGGGGTATATGTAATGATCAACCCACCTCCGCCCACCCCCCCGGAAAAAAAGGTGCCCTCCTTTTAGGAAACTTAGATCTGGTCACCCTAAGTTGACATGGCTAGCATACATAAACAGTTTGCTGTGTCTCTTTCACACAATATGTGGGACACTGCATCTATCTATCCATCTATCTATCTATCTATCTATCTATCTATCATATAACTGCAGCATGGTGGACCAGTGGTTAGCCCTGTTACCTTGCAGCTCTCATGACCTGACTCTGAATCTGACCAAGGGCAACATCTATACGGAATTTGCATGTTTCTCCCTGTATTTTTTGAGGGTTTCCTCCCACAATCATTTGGAATCATTTGGTTAAGGCCTCATACACATAACTGCATCCATTCTGCCTTCCAAAAAACATGAATATCAGTCAAGTTCATGCCGCCATTTTTTAAACTCCCCTAAAAATGTCTTATCCTTGTCTGCAAAACGGACAAGAATATAACATGTTCTATCTATTTTGCAGGGCCGCGGAACGGACATACTGATGTGGACAGCACACGGTGGATCGGATGTAGACAGAAAATATGGTCGTGTGCATAGGGGCCTAATTTGAAATTCAGATTGTGGGCTCCAGTGGGAATACAGACTGATGTAAGTGATGACAATTTCTAGACTCAGCTGCAGAAATATATAAAATAACTTTAAGAGTTATTTCAGACATCTGTAAGTGTTTTGCGGTCCGCAAATTGTGAATCCGCAAAACACATTTTGCGGACCGCACATGGCCGGCCTTGTCCGGAAACCAATAGGACATGCTCTATCTTTTTTTTGGGGGGGGAGAGGAAGCTGCGGAATGGAACTACAGATGTGGACAGCGCATGGTTTGCTGTCCGTATCTTTTGCTGACCCATTTAAATGAATAGGTTCACAACCTGTTCCGCAAAATTGAGGAACGGATGCCAGTGCCAGAAATACGGACATCTGAATGGACCCTAAGTCATATATAGATTTGATAGACATCTGCAAGCTAAGGCTACTTTCACACTAGCGTTTTTGCTGGATCCGGCAAGGTTCAGCAAAAACGCTTCCGTTACGGATAATACAACCATCTGCATCCGTTTTGAATGGATCCAGTCGTATTATCTTTAACATAGCCAAGACGGATCCGTCATGAACTCCAATGAAAGTCAATGGGGAACGGATCCATTTTCTATTGTGTCAGATTGTGTCAGAGAAAACTGTCCCCATTGACTTGCATTGTGAGTCATGACGGATCTGTCTTGCTCCGCATCGCAGGACAGAAAGAAAACCGCAGCTTGCTGCGGTTTGCTCTCCGGTATTGGAACGGAATGCATTTTGGAGCACTCCGTTCTGTTCAGTTATGTTTTTTCCCCATTGACAATGAATGGCTATGTCGGATCTCAATATCGGAAAATATTAACGCTAGTGTGAAAGTAGCCTAACTGTGACAGATCTCTTAGGGTCCATTCACACGAACGTATATTTGCGGGTCCGCATTATTGCGGACCCGCAAATATACGGGGGCCGCCCGGCGTGTGTTCCGCAGCGCTAGGAAAACACGCAGGGGTGGCCCCATTGAAAATGCCTATACTTGTCCTTGCGTACGGACAAGTATAGGACATTCTTCAAATGAGCCGCGGCACAGAGCTAGCTCCGTGCCGGGGCTCCCCGCCCCATAGAGGTGAATGGGGCCGCATCTATTCCGCAATTTTGCGGATAGATACGGCCACATTCAATACGGTCGTGTGAATGGGGCCTAACAGAGACTAGATCTGAAAACAGAGCAGCAGTCAGTGG
This sequence comes from Rhinella marina, assembly GCA_900303285.1. Lineage (NCBI taxonomy): Eukaryota > Metazoa > Chordata > Amphibia > Anura > Bufonidae > Rhinella > Rhinella marina. Next base: position 15,017 of record ONZH01028319.1, read on the forward strand.
ACAGCTGTTTCATTTACTACTGAAACAATGGGTCACCTGTACTATTCCTAGAGATCTGCAAGTTTTAAAATTAGGAGCATTATACAGAGACACTCCGAGTGCCTCTGGGTCTGTAGTGCGAAGCCACGGGGACTTGTTGTGCCCCGGTACAACCACAAGAGGAGCAAGAATGTGACCTATCCACTTGAAATCGGTGACATGACATTTTTCCGATACAGCTAATACCTACATTGAACTGTAAGAGGCTGACTTGTTATTCTCCTCAATGAACCACACCTCAGACCCTGGCTGTTTTTAATAGCCTTGAAATCTCAGCTATTTCCAAATGGGGCCTATTGTAGAGGATGGTAAGATTAGATGTACAGTAGATTAGAAATCTAATTTATCAGCTGGCAGCGTATACGGTAATATATTGTCCACTCTCTGCACAGGGGGCTGTGGAGCGAGCACAAAGAAATATGTTCTAATCCCAACATATGCTTGCAATATATCCCTGACTTCACGTTCACTCGCAGCTCCTCTGTAAGTGCTATACATTAAACTGGTGACAGTCTGCTACAATAAGGCGGCATTTTACTTTATTCACGTAGGTTACGGCCAAGTGAAATTTCGTTTGAACGCTTTCGCTTTTTTTTTTTTTTTTTTTTTTAGACAGATACTTTGGCCCTGAATCTAATGATAAACACGAGTCTCTGAGCTCATGATTCCCTTCTTACATTTTAGCTGATAGGAATCTCAATTTTTTGTTGGTTGGGAAAGGATCCAAAATATACCGCCACCCGACTCAGGCTAAGGCTGAAATATGGAAGAGCCACTGATATCAATTTTCCTTTTTCAGATTCCATACGGAGATCGTATGCCGGGCTTTCCTTTTGTTCAGTGTTTATGTCTAAGAATAAGAAGTTCCTAATTAATGTGCTCCATTTACAGCAGAGGGGAGCACCATTGTTTTATTATCTCCTCCAAATTGGGTGCACCACCCATGAGGCCAGGTGAGGCGATCGCCTCAGGGAGCACCAGGTAGGGGCAAGAGGGGGGCAGCCGAAGGGCCATGGGCTTAAGGGGTTAGGTTAAAGAAATTTATATTGTGGTGGGGGGCCGTTTCAGTTTTCATCTCAGGTAGCAGAAAAGGCTAGGTGCACCCCTGCCCCAATTCAATGCAAATTATAGGAAGTGCTGCCCATTAAAAGTGTTCTCGTCTGTATTACATTCATTCTGTATGCATTTAAGGTGTTGGAATACAATCTGTGACAGCTGTTGTGAAACTACAACTCTCATCATTGTCTGGATCAGTCTAACATTAATCCACATACAGAAAGAAAGTAGTGGAAAAGATTGGCGCGAGTAGTTATCAAACCCTGCTGCTATTTATTCCAAGGGGGAACATTTGGCAGGCAAAATTTGCATGGCTAGATCTGTTTCTGACATGTGATTAACAGATATGAAATTAAATGACAGATAGATGCTGTATTTTTCGGACTATAAGACACACCTAGGATTTGGAGGAGAAAAATAAGAAAAAAAATATTTTTCATGAGTCCTCAGATCAGAAGCCCATTATTCATCAGACCACAGATTAGACCCTCGTCACACCCCCAATCCTCATCAGACCCCCAAATCAGACCCTCATTCTTCATTAGACCTCAGATCAGACACCAAAATCAGATTCCCAACCTCCATCATCCTCAGATCAGCCCCCCCAGCCTCCATCAGCCTCAGATCAGACCACCTCAGCCCCAGATTGGACCCCCCCAGCCCCATCAGCCTCTTGATCAGCCCGCATCAGACTCCCAGCCCCCATCAAGACCCATATCAACCTCTGATTGGACCCCCACAGCCCCACTCACCCTCCGATTGCACCCCTCTAGCCCCAATCAGACCTCAGATCAGACGTTTAAAAGAAAAAATTCACCTCACTTGCGCCGGACGGCGCCTGCATATACAAGGACTTGAATCGCTTCTTCTGGGTTCCGCTGTGTACTGTGATCTGACGCACACAGCGTCTGGTCATAGTGCGTGCCTTACATGCACTATGTCCTGCCACTGTGCGCAGTTAGGGCACCACAGCAGGACCCGGAAGAAGACCAGGGGATATAAGTAAAGCCAGCTCAGCACTGCTCTCACTTCTCCGTGCCTCCGTGCCTCTTGCATGCTAATGAAAGTGGTCATTAAATTCAGACTATAAGACGCACTGCCACTTTTCCTTATTTTTTGGGGGAAAAAAAGATGGCAATAGGTTGGCACTAGCAAGCACTTCTCCATTTAGGTGTCCACTGCAGGGGTGTTGCTAGGTTAAAACATTCGGTGCCTGGGCCCCAGAAATTTTGTCCCAGGCCCCGAATGTACTGCCTGCTAGACAGATACAACTGTATTGCTCTCCTCAGGACGGCAATACAATTGAATCAAATGCACTGGAAGATCTGAAGGACCTGTAATGACATCACAAGTCATGTGACCAGTGAAAAAGGCAGTGGTTGAGAAGGACCTGCGATGAGGTCATCATCATGTGACCAGTGCAGGAGAGGATGGCAGTGAAGAGGACAAGTCCTGGGGGAAGAAGCTGTGGTGAGGTCTGCTGCATGAGGAGAGGTAAGTGAAGGGAGAGACAGATGAATGCTGGGAGTTATTTACATGGGACTGTATGTTAGGGCTGAAGGTAGGGATGTTATTTACATGGGAATGTATGTTGGAGGGGGTTGTGGGAGGGAGTGATGTTATTTACATGGGACTGTATGTAGATGGCAGCTGTGGGAGGGGATTATGTTATTTACATGGGACTGTATGTTGGAGGCAGCTGTGGGAGGGAGTGATGTTATCTACATGGGACTGTATGTCGGAGGGGGCTGGGGGAGGCAGTGATGTTATTTTAATGGGACTGTATGTTGATGGCGGCTAGGGGAGGGAGTGATGTTATTTACATGGGACTGAATGTTGAGGGGGTGGTGTTTTACATGGGACTGTATGTTGAAGGCAGCTGTGGAGGAGTTAATATTATATACATGGGACTGTATGTTGAAGGCGGCTGGGGAGTAGGTGATGTTATTTACATGGGACTGTAAATAGAGAGGGATGTTATTAACATGGGACTGTATATTGGAGGGGGCTGGAGAGATGGTGTGATATTATTTACATGGGACTCTATGGTGGAGGGAGGGAAATAGTGCTATTTACATGGGGCTATATATTGGAGGGGCTGAAGGGAAGGGAGTGATGTTATTTACATGGGTCTGTATTTTGGAGGGGGTAGGAGAGATGGTGTGATGTTATTTACATGGGACTGTATGGTTGACAGAGGAATATAACTACAGGGGGCACTGCATGGGGCATTATAAATACTGGGGGCACCTCAGGGTGAGCATTATAACAGTAGGGGGCAGTATAAATACTGAGGGCACTATAGGGGTATTTTAAATCCAGGGGACATTAGGCGTTCTTATTACTACTGGGGGCTCTATAGGAGGGACTTATAGATCTACCTTATTTCTACTAAGAGCACTATGGGGGGCCTTATTACTACTGGGGGCTCAGTGAAGGAATTATTAATACTGGAGGGCTCTTCTACTAATGGGGGCACTCTTGGGGAGCATTATCACTGTTGGGGCACTCTAGGGGGCAGTATTACTAGTGAGGGCATTCTAGAAGGGAATTACTATTGGTGGCACTATGAGGAGCACTATTACTATGGGGGGGCACTGATGTTTCTTCAGGAAAGTATTTGGAGGTATTGGGGGGCACAGCGAGCAGCAGGATAACACTGTGGGGACTCCAGGTTGGGGGATGATGATAGAAATGTGACGAAGCTAAGATGTCCGTGTGTCACACTCTGCAGAGACAAGGCGGCTGAGAGAAGTCCGGACCGAATGGAAAAGATCATGACAGAGAAGATCTACATCAGAGGAGACGTCACCTGGGAGGCCCTGGATGTCACAGGTATGTGCTGCTATATATCAAGTACAGGAAAGTGCGGGGGCAGGGTCGATTTAGAGAACTGGGCCATATTCATTGGGGCTTGGGCCCCAGATTTTTGGAGAACCTGGTCCACTGTAATGCTCCTGGTCCACTGTAGTACAGGCTTATAGAGGACCTGTCACCACTCCTGGCATGTCTGCTTTAAAAGGTCCATACATTCCCCATGTAATAACAATTCTGGAGAATCTATTCTTATGTCTCTATGTTGTGTCGTTCCTTTATTATTTCTACTAGAAGCTATATATGCATTGCTATTAGCTTTCAATAAGGGTACAGAGGGGAGGTAACCAGTTGGGGGTGTGTACCTGCACAGACTGAAAATGCCAGCACTGATTGGACAGAGTCAGTCTGTGCAGGTACACATCCCACCTGGTTACCGCCCCTCTGTACCCTTATTGAAAGCTAAAAGCAATTCATCCATAACTTGTAGTAGAAATAATAAAGGAATGGCACATCATACAGGCGTAAGAATAGATGCTCTAGGATTTTTATTACATGGGGAATGCATGAAGCTATTAAAATAGACATGTAAGGAGCGGTGAAAGGTCCTCTTTAATGTTAGTCTGGCCTAACGATGGTTTAAATAGGTGGTGGTGTCTGAGCTGTTGTCCCTTACCTGCAGCAGTGTCTGTAAAGCTGTCTTTTGCTGGTCACTCTGTTGTCTTGTCTCTCAAGTGTTTCTCGATGGAGTGTTGGTCTCACTGGAACTGATCCATCATTTACTGGATCAGTCTAACATTAATTCATATAGCGCAACAAAAGGGCGGGAAAGATTGGGGAGAGCAGTTGTCAAACCCTGCTGTCTTTTATTCCAAGGAGGAAAATTTAGCTGGAAAAAGTTGCATGGTTAGATCTTTATGATAGATAGATAGATAGATAGATAGATAGATAGATAGATAGATAGATAGAAAATAAATGGATAGATACACAGATCAATATAGTTTGTAGTGTATAGTTATAGCAGCTCTCCATAACTCTCCAGTTATACAGCACAATGTAATTATATGTATCCTCTGACAGTAAGAACTCTGGCACAACTTTACAAGCTGCCTGCAATGAGGAAATAGCTGCAATTTACTGGTAAGTACACAGCGTATTAACCCTTCTGTTTTCTGTGTTGTTTCAGCTGCTGACATGTAATACAAGTGTATTTAAACATGAAGCGCGTTGTACTGTAGGTAAGAGCTCTTCTGAGTTTACAATGCAGGAGAAAACTAGCGGAAAAGATGGAAAAATCTGCAGTGAAGATGGGAAACACACATTAAAGGGGAGGATTTGAAGTTTTGTGACTTTTAAAGGGGATCTGTCACCAAATCCATCCTGTTAAAACCAGCTAATGTGTCCGATCAGCCCCTGCCAGCTGAATCTAACATTCTTGCTCCGATGTCGCTCTCTGACCTTACTGCAGAAACAACAGCTTTTTAATCATATGTAAATTAGTCAATGGGTCCAACGCTCACTCTCTACATGCTGTGCCCCCACCTCCTTGACTGACAGGACCAGGTGAGTAGACTTATTCTGGCCTGGTCCTGAAGTCTTGCGACAGTGAGATTGCCACATACAAGGGATTAAGCTTGGCGTACAGTGAATGGTGTAACAGAAAAAAATCAAAAAGGCCAATTCACTTTAACCAAAAAAAACACACCCCAAAATGGTATAAATAACAGTTGCACTAAAACTAAAATGAGCCCTCAGCTCTATAAACAGAAATATGAAAATGTTATGGGGATCAGAATGTGGAAATGCAAAGAATTTTTAAAAAATTTTTTTTATAATTATATTAAAATATTAAAAAACACATAGTATAGTATCACTGTATTTATATTTGTTGCATTGGCAGCCCATGCCCACTGCTGTCTCATCTTCCGCTCATCCTGCTTCTTTATCCCCGATGGTCTGGACCCCCTTGCCCTCTGCTACCCACCAACAGGGCTTCCAACTGCCGGCATCTTATGTGTCTTTTGCAGCCTGAATTTCTCTTCTAGAACCTCCTGGCCCATCACTAGGGCGAGCATGAGCTTCTCGGCTCTTAAAGAGCCAGCATGTACGCACCCTAGTCTCCTTCAGCCAATGGCTTGTCACTTTAGGGGATTTAAAGCACCTTCACCTAGGGGAGGGTGCCTGAGCTTTAGGATTTCCAGTTTGCTAGTTCCAAATGAAGGTGTGCTGTTCTTCTCGTGTACAGACCTCTGCCTGTTTACTGTCTCTGACCCTCATCCTGGCCTTAGCTTGTTTATCGCATTGACCCTTCGCTACCTACCCTGCCCTCAGATTGGTTTCACAGATTTGCACGTGGGTCAGCTGCCAACCACGCTAGGTCTACTTCAAGAGGAAGTGGCCTGGTGCCTCCCCTGCAACGAAGTCCGGATCCTTGTATAGGAGTTAAAGGGTGAAAATCAAGGGACTGCCAGGATAACACCGTTAGGTCTAGCCCAAATTCAAACCAGTTAGTTGATGCAGTGGTTCTACATCCACTGCCCGTAACAGTACTGATACTGACCCACAGAATGACATTAATTGGTAATTTGACTGCATAGGGAACACTGTATATATGAACCTCATAAAACTATGGCAGATTTGCTGTCCACTACATTGTATGCAATATTAAATGATACCATTAGAAAGTACAACTTGTACTGCAATAAACAAGCACTCATACAGCTATGTGAACGGAAAACTAACAAAGGTATGTCACCGGGAAAGCAGTGAGTAAAAAAATTAAAAAGGAAAAATGGAAAATTGCAGGGTCTTGAAGGGGTTAAACATTTCACAGAGAATAGGGGTCTGTGTAATATAAATGAAAAATACATCACTCACGTTTTAAATGTCCCGTGGTGCCATTAAAGTCCCCAATCCCTGCTGGGCCTGTAGCGGTCATGCACATGTGATTGCAGAGGCTAGTGATTCGCTGCTGTGGTCATGTGAACAATAATTTGGCTGTGTGACCTCTAAAGGACCAATGAGGTCAATAGCAAAAAGCTCAACATACAGGGCTGGTATCCATGTTTTCTGTTCCTCAAGAACATCTATGGCTGAGTGCATGAACCCTTATACCTTATGTGTGTAGCCTCCACTCCTGGTTTTGACCCACAATAGTTTTATAGGAAAATATTCAGTATAAAGTGTCATTTATTGCTCATTTTGGGCTTAGGAGTCAAGTGGGTGGACCTAATTAAACAGTGATTGACAGCTACCTCCCTCATCCAGGGAAGACTGTCAGTTATTGATTGCTGAGACAACTTATTGAACTTACAGATGATAAGAACTTCAGCTGAATCTCTGTGGGAATGGAATTCACGAGGAGACATGAAATACAGAGAGGATGGACAGGACAGACTGTGGTGATGGAGACTGTATGTATACAGCCACACCTCCACCTCCTCTCTGTACCTCACATCTCCTTATGAACTCCATCCCTACAGATTCATCTTATCATCTGTATTCAGGATCAGAATCCCTGACAAGTAGGAGAGGATAATGAGGCAGATCTTTACCTCAGTGTTGTGAAGTAACTTGTCCTCCTGTGTGATTAGGACAGGTTTTTTTGTGTACTAATAGGATGGCGGCCATTTTGTTTCTCCTAATGATTGCTCCCCGGACAAAATGAGCCATTATAAATAATGAAATATATTTGGGAATATATTTATAACAAAGTAATATTTAAGTGTTTTCATTTTCTTAATTCCTGGAGAACCCCTTTAAGGTACGGCCACACGGTTAGGTTTCCTGATGCAGTTTTGGAAGCCAAAACCAGGAGTGAACTAAAAATGGAGAAGTCATATCTGTCTTTTCTACTTTCTCTCATTTTAGGATCCACTCTTGATTTTGGCTTTCAAAACTGCATCAGGAAACCTGACCGTGTGACTGTACCTTTACAGCAACCAAGAACTAGTGACAGAATACATTTAATACTACAATTCAATTCCCATTACATACTGTAATACTCAGAGGTATAAATTTGTTCTTGCGGTTCCCATTCTCAGGTGCATCGAGAAAACAGGGGGCTAAGGGCAAATGCCCAGTTGGCTACACCCTATAACTGATCCTGTCAGTTATAAGGAGCAATGATCATGTATAATTTTACTTTTTGTGGAATTATACTGTAGGTGACATATCTGATTTGTCCGTGAAGAGGGACAGAGGATTTAGGTCAAAAGTAGATGTCCTCCATAGGCTGAATAATCGAGATGTATGAATCTGGCTGAAGATCCACAAGACTAAAGCTATATTTTTCCATCTTATCAGGGGTGGATTGGCCACAGACCCTACAGGGAGGAAAATTCCCGGTGGGCCAATGCCCCAGGGGGCCACCCAAGTCCTCCTCTCTGCTGCTGACCAGGTACATAATGAGCTCTTAACAGTAATTAACGCTGTGAGAATCAGGTACTAATGTACCCGGCCAGCAACCACACATACCCTCCTAAATTCAACTGCTCTGGCCCGCACCTCACCTCCTAGACAACTGGAGAAGGAGAACAGAAGATGGTAGATGTTGATGGCCACCACAGAGTCCTAGCTTTTTGGGTAGTATATTGTGCTCCACTGTGTTATTTGGTTCTGCTAGGATGGTATTTTGCACAGTGGTATTGTTGACCCTGCCTACTTGTGCTGCCCCGCCTTCTGTTAATTTGGACCTGCCTACAAAATCGGACCACTTATAGTTTTTTTTCTTTTCCAGGGCCACTTTAAGTTCCCAGTCCGCCCCTGCATCTCAGATCCTAATTTACACAGAATAAAAAAAACAAACAACTCTTTGCTTCTAAACCAGCATAGCCCCTGGCACAGCTCCACTACTTCTTGTCGATAAGCTGTCCAGAGAAGCGTTCCTCACACTGTGAGTGGTGGATATCCATTGAGCATGCTGGACAACTGATTAACACTGACGTCCGGAGCAGGCCTGACCCTGGCGTCCATTCTGTGGATCTCAGAACTCAGGATCAGCGTATCCCCTGCTACATATACAGTACAGAAAATTACACATGATGTAGAAGTGGAGGCAGATCAGACACCTGCAGATGGAGATCAACTGCAAAAACTAGATAATCAGATACTGACAGACATTTTGGATGTAGAATTTAGATATCAGATCCCAGACGTCTAATTTGCCCCTATTAGTAGCTTGTTCTTCCTGTAGAGTGGAACAAAGGGTTACTTTATATCCCAGGACTAGCACAGGAATGGACAGTGATCTCATTCTTCGGCAGATAAAAATGTCATGTAATATAATAGTTTATCTAACGTTACAGTTGCTGACTACAACGCTGTCCCATTGAGCTGACATGTCTTTAGCAGCGCACCATGCACCACAATCTGTCTTAAAGGGACACAAGTTGAAAGTCTATCTCTGTGATGTCTAACCTCCGGAACTCCAGCTGTGGTGAAACTACGACTCCCAAGATGTACACTTGCTTGACTGTTCTCAGAACTCCACAGAAATGAGTGGAGCATACTGGGAGTCGTAGTTTCACTAGAGCTAGAGTGCCGGAGGTTAGCCATCTTTTTGTCTTCATATACTTTAGGTTACAGCCACACTGAGCAGCCATGTTACGGTCAAGAACCCCGCGGCCAATTAGTCGGCAGTTGCCTTTCATAACTAATGAACACCGAATTGCGCTTCAATACTCTACTGCCATTAACAATGAAGACCGACTGTACAGTGCGGTCTTCATTGGTTAAATGAAAGGCAGCAGTGAGCTAATTGGCCATGCGGTTCTGGACTGCAGCACGGCCGCAAGCCTACCGTATCACAGCCTCTCCATGTTGCCGTACCCTTAAGGCCCCCATATACAGTACATAAGCATATTGTCAGCCAAACCCAGCGGATTTGGCCAACGCTCTAATGTGTATGGGGAGTTCTCTGACTCTCCCCCGACAGATGATGTTGTGGGAGAGAAAGATTTGGAGAAATGAATATTTTCACCTGATCCTTTTGTTCTCCCAAGAGAGAGTCTGGCACCAAAAGTGGGATGATAACCTTATGGTTCATAAAAGAACTTCCCCAAAATAAATTGAGAGAATTTCCCAATTGTATATTTTTCATCAAGCATAATTAAAAGGGTTTTCCAAGACATTAAAGGGGTTGTCCCACGAAAAATATTCCTGGATCTGTAGTCCTATGTAAAACTACAGATAACACTAGTGCTGATAATGTTGTAGTGTTACCTGCAGTCCTATGTAAAACCACAGATAACACTAGCGTAGATCATGTGGTAGGGTTACCTACGTCCTTAGGCCTTCCTGTGCCTCTCCCATGAGACTCCATGCTGGTGGTGCTGCCTCCTCTTCCTTCTTCTTCTTGCCCCGCACAGATGGTCCTGATGCAGCTGCGTCGAGACATAGGAACACTGTGGGCATGGTGATGTGACACACACACAGGGACAGACACACAGAGGGACAGATACATCTGTGCCCCCTTCACAGTGGTAACACCCTCTTTGTGCACCCTCACAGTAGTAATGCCCTCTCTGTGCCCCCTTCACAGTAGTAATGCACTCTGTGGCTCCTTCACAGTAGTAATGCCCATTGTGCCGCCTTCACAGTAGTAATGCCCATTGTGCTTACTTCATAGTAGTAATGCCCACTCTGTGCCCTCATAATACTTAAGCCCTTCACAGTAGTAATGCCCTCTGTGCCCCTTCACAGTAGTAATGCCCATTGCCCTCTTCATAGTTATAATGCTCATTATGCCTCCTTCATAGTAATAATGCTTATTGTACCCCCTTCACAGTTGTAATGCCTTCTGTGCCCCATTTATAGTAGCAATGCTCTTTGTGCACTTTTATAGTAGTAATGCCCTCTGTGACCCCTTTATAGTAGTAATGTCCTCTGTGCTCTTTTATAGTAGTAATGCCCTATGTGCCCCCTTCACAGTAGTAATGCCCTCTGTGCCTCCTTTATAGAAGTAATGCCCTCTGTGCACTTTCATAGTAGTAATGCCCTGTGCCCCCTTTATAGTAGCAATGACCTCTGTGCGCTTTCATAGTAGTAATGCAATCTTCGCCCCTTTTATAGTACCAATGCCCTCTGTGCCCCCTTTATAGTAGAAAAGCCCTCTGTGCCCCCTTTATAGTAGTAATGTCCTCTGTTCCCCCTTTGTAGTAGTAATGTGCTTTGTGCCCCCTTTGTAGTAGTAATGTCCTCTATGCCCCCCTATGGTAGAAATGCCCACTGTGCCCCCTTTGTAGTAGTAATGCCTCTGTCTGTGCGATTTTATAGTAGTAATGCCCTCTGTGCCCCTTCACAGTAGTAATGCCCTTTGTGCCCCCTTTATAGTAGTAATGCCCCCTCTGTGTTAAAAAACACCAACAAAAAACACAGTACCTACTCACCTTGTCTCATTCCTGAAGCTCACAGTCCTCTTTTCCCTGCAGACACAGATCGCTCTGCAGTCCTGTGTGGGAGGCGCTTAGGCAGATTCACTGGCTGCAGGCTCCTCCCACACAGGCCGGCAGCGCGATCTGTGCCTGCAGGATGAATGGTGGAGCACGTAGAAGTCTCCCTGCTTCATCATTCTGTGCGCCGCCGGCCTGAAGGAGAGAAGGAGCACTGGGGGGTGAGCAGTTGGTGAGCGACAGGACCACAGCTCCCAGCACTCTGGGGGAGGGGGGAGGCTGGGGGGTGCTCATCTTAAAGGGAACACTGGCGGCATCCACCAGCAATCTTTAACTGCTGTGTGGATGCCGCCCCCTCAAAAATAGTGAAAACCACTGCCTGGCAGAAACAGCCCTGAGCTTACTTACCCATTGATGTTAATGTGTGTATTCACATGTCATTTTTTTCACATGTCTCACCGTGGGTCAGTGCAAAAACCACAGACACAGACTACTTCACATCTTCATGCATGAACAAGTGACCATCTTGTCACAGATATCACCACGGATGTCATCACAGATGTGTGAAAGAGGCCTAAGACTGACTATATGTACCTGTTCACATTATTCATTATTAGTAAGGAATACCGCCTTGCTTTGGCCATGTAGTGCCCTGCTTCCAGATTACCGAACGGTCTGAAATATTGGGGGAAATTTGTCATCAGGGTGGGCAGTTTTTTGCAGTTAACAAAGCTGCAATTTGGGCAAGAAAATATATACAATATAATGCAAAAACTTTGCAAGTTCAAGTACCCTAAGGGGACTTAATATATGTGTAAAAAAAAGGTTTTTAAAAATATAAAAATATATAAACATTCAAATCATCCCTCTTTTCCCATATTTAAAATAAAAATAAGCAATAGAAAAATAAAGATCAGTTGCAAAAATAAAGATCCACGCCCCAAAATGCCCATACTATTAGAATATAAACATATTTATCCCATACTATGATAATGTTATGGAAAAAAATCAACATGGCTGACTGACCATTTTTTCATCGCTTCACCTCCCCAAAAATTTTAAATAGAAAGTGATCAAAAAGTGAAACACAGTCTAAAATGGTGTCAATAAAATGAGATGTATTTATACAGATGTAAATATAAAAACTTTATGGGGGTCAGAATTCGGCAATGTAAATAAATTAAAACACAAGGAAAACTATAACAATGTGGTACTGCGGTAATTGTGCTGACTTAGGCCTCATGCACACTAACGTGTGCCGGCCATGCCCGTATTGCGAGCCCCATATGGCGGGTCCGCAATAAACAGGCACCGGCGGTGTGCAGCCCGCATCACGGATCGCGGACCCATCCACTTCAATGGGTCCGCGATCCGGGAGATGCAGAGACAAGGCACGGTTCAGAACACTACGGTGTGCTTCCGTGGTGTTTCTGGCCGTGCCTCTGCACTGCAAAAAAGTAGCGCAAGCACTACTTTTTTGCAGTGCGGACCTTCGGATGCGGATTGCGGACCCCATTCAAGTGAATGGGTCCACGATCTGCATGCAGTGGCCCCACGGTCAGCGCCCGTGCATTGCGGACCGCAGTTTGCGGCCCGCAGCAAGAGCACGGCCGGCACACATTCGTGTGCATGAGGCCTTAGACAATGATGGTAAGAGATCAGTTTTACTGCATGGGAAACACTGTAAAAATGAAACGCCTAAAACTATGGCGAAATAGTGTTTTTTTCCAATTCCACCCCATTTGGAATTGTTTTTCAACTTCTCACTACATCTTATGCAATATTCAATGGTAAAGTGAAACATGTCACAAAAATACAAGCCCTCATATGTAAAAAGAAAAATAAAAAAAAGTTAAGGCTCCGGGAAGGCAGGAAGTAAAAAACAAAAATTGAAAATCACAGGGTCTCAAGCAATGAGAACTGGTAGATTAGGACCATAAGTCACAAGTGGAGCATCTCCTTTGGAGTCTTATGGTCCCACTCCTCCACTCCTCGTAGCTTGAAATACTTTGACTGCGGGACTCCTAGTGATGTACACTAAAACAACTAGAGGATGAACACTAGAGGACGATTACTAGAAGATGAACACTAGACGATGAGCACTATAGGATGAACACTAGAGAACGAGCACTAGAGGATGAGCAGTAGAGGATGAACACTAGAAGATAAGCACTAGAGGATGAACACTAGAGAATGAGCACTAGAGGATCAGCCCTAGAGGATGAGCGCTAGTGGATGAGTGCTAGAAAATGAATTCTAGAGGATGAACACTATAGGATGAGAACTAGAAGAACATTAGAGGACGAGCATTAGAGGATGAGCACTACAGGATAAACACTGTAGGATGAGCACTAGAGGATGTGCACTAGAGGATGAAAACTAAAAGATTAATACTAGAGGATGAACACTAGAGGATGAGTACTAGAGGATGAACACTAGAGGATGAACACTAGAGGATGAACACTAGAGGATGAACACTAGATAATGAACACTAGAGGATGAGCACTAGAGGATGAACACTAGAGGATGAGTACTAGAGGATGAGCACTTGAGGATGAACACTAGAGGATCAGCCCTAGAGGATGAGTACTAGAGGATTAACACTAGAGGATAAACACTAGAGGATGAGCACTAGAAGACAAGTACTAGAGGATGAGCACTAGAGGATAAACACTAGAGGATAAACACTATAGGACGAGTACTAGAGGACGAGCACTAGAGGACAAGCACTAGAGGATGAGCACTAGAGGATAAACACTAGAGGAGGAACACTAGATGATAAACAATAGAGGATGAACACTAGAGGATAAACACTATAGGACGAGTACTATAGGACGAGCACTAGAGGACAAGTACTAGAGGATGAGCACTAGAGGATAAACACTAGAGGATGAGCACTAGAAGACAAGTACTAGAGGATGAGCACTAGAGGATAAACACTATAGGACGAGTACTATAGGACGAGCACTAGAGGACAAGCACTAGAGGACAAGTACTAGAGGATGAGCACTAGAGGATAAACACTAGAGGATAAACACTATAGGACGAGTACTATAGGACGAGCACTAGAGGACAAGCACTAGAGGATGAGCACTAGAGGATAAACACTAGAGGAGGAACACTAGATGATAAACAATAGAGGATGAACACTAGAGGATGAGTACTAGAGTATGAACACTAAGGGATGAGTACTAGAGGATGAACACTAGAGGATGAAAGCTGGAGGATTATCACTAGAGGATGAACACTAGAGGATGAGCACTAGAAGACAAGTACTAGAGGATGAGCACTAGAGGATAAACACTAGAGGATAAACACTATAGGACGAGTACTATAGGACGAGCACTAGAGGACAAGCACTAGAGGATGAGCACTAGAGGATAAACACTAGAGGAGGAACACTAGATGATAAACAATAGAGGATGAACACTAGAGGATGAGTACTAGAGTATGAACACTAAGGGATGAGTACTAGAGGATGAACACTAGAGGATGAAAGCTGGAGGATTATCACTAGAGGATGAACACTAGAGGATGAGCACTAGAGGATGAACACTAGAGGATCAGCCCTAGAGGAAGAGCACTAGAGGATGAACACTAGAAGATGAACACTAGAGGATAAACACTATAGGTCAAGCACTAGAGGACGAGCACTAGAGGACAAGCACCAGAGGATGAGCACCAGAGGACAAGCACTAGAGGATGAACACTAAAAGATGAACACTAGATGATGAACACTGGAGGAAAAACACTAGATAATGAACAATAGAGGATGAAGACTAGAGGATGAACACTAGAAGAAAACTAGAGGATGAGCACTAGAGGATGAGCACTAGAGGATAAACACTATAGGTCGAGCACTAGAGGACGAGCAGTAAAGGATGAGCACTAGAGGATGAGCACTAGAGGACGAGCACTAGAGGATGAGCACTAGAGGATGAGCACTAGAGGAGGAACACTAAAAGATTAGCACTAGATGATGAACACTAGAGGAAGAACACTATATGATAAACAATAGAGGATGAACCCTAGAGGACGAACACTAGATAATGAACACTAGAAGATGAACACTAGAGGATGAGCACTAGAGGATGACAACTAGACGATGCTGCTTTACAAACACAGTCGATAGCCTAGTGACTGTGTCTGGTCAGTGAGAAACTACGATAAGGCTCATCTGAATATCTCAGCTTCCCCATGTGAAGGTATTTCAGTATTGATGTTAACTGTAGTCATCCCTCATATTTTGCATTTTAAATGCAGCATCAACCTAACATTATGTTCTTGTATACTGTGTATGAGACAAAAAACGGTGTGACTAGCAGAGCATCACAGAAAGTGCCTAAAGTCATTCAAAGTACTTTAAATAACGTGCATGTACTTTCTGTGACCGATAAAGACCCTTCCCACGAGAAATGTTAAGTATATAAATTCCAATTCTTTTTTTTAACAAATCAAAGACGCCTTGATATCACAGTCCTGCAGCCGATTGACATCACTCAATGAAAATGTTTATTTTGAGCTTGTTTTTGTGCTGCAGGAATCGGCTTCATTAGGTGTTTCTCTATAATATCACATGGTCATCTGGTATGTTTAAAGTGTGAGTTCTCGTATAAAAGGAAATATGGTCATAACTGATTGGAGTAATAAAACCCTGAAACCAAATAACATCTCATAATTCATTACACAGCATATATTACATTTCATTACATCAGTACAGGACTTAGTTGTAAATTCTCTTGATAGTCATAAAACTCAGAGGTGTTGTCATTCTGAAAAATGTTGGGGGGGGGGGGGGCTGCTATCAGGGAAGGAAAAGGTTCCTAGCGGCATGATCCAGAGTTTGAGGTTACTGCCATCTAGTGGACAACATTGGTATTATCCAAAAAAAGATTGACACCCTGTATATTTATACACGGCTCACAAAGAGTTAGGGATATTTTGTTCACAAGTTGACTTATTCAGGCATGGCATCCCATCTTCTTGAAGGGCGGCCCTCAGGTCATTGAGGTTCTGGGGTACAGAGTTACGAGCCTCTATAGGGCGACTCAGCTTATACCATAGGTTTTCAATGGGATTCAGGTCTGGAGAAAGTGTAGGCCACTCCGTTTGAGGTACCTCAGTCTCCAACAGCCGTTCCCTAATGATGTGACCTTGATGAGCTGGCATATTTTCGTCCATGAAGATGAAATGAGGCCTGTGTTGTTCATGAAGAGGCACAATGACTGGATTAATGATGTTATTCAAGTAGTATGGGCTTGTCACTGTACCATTCACAAAGTGTAGGGAAGTTCTGTATTGAGTAGACACACTTGCCCACACTGTAACACCACCACCACCAAAGGCTCGTCTGGTGACAACGGTGGCTGATGCATAGTGCTCTCCTTGACGTCTCCAAAATCGTTGGCGCCCATAATTTCTGCTCAGCATGAATCGACCTTCATCTCTGAACAGCACTGACGCCCACTGGTCCCTCGTCCAGCGTAGATGCTCCCTGGCCCATGCAAGATGATGACTCCTGTGCCTGGTGGTGCGGTCAGATACCCTTGCAGGTCATATAGTACGCAGACCACATTGATGTAAACGGTTTCAAATGATCTGATGTGACACTTGGGTGCCTCTCACCTCCCTTAAATGTGCCTGGAGTTGTGTGGCATTCATCATCAGGTTATGGAGGGCATTGTTCACAATGAAGCAGTCATCAGTGTGTGATGTGGCCAAAAGACGTCCACTTCTATGCCTTTCTGTGACTCTTCCAGTCTGTCTGTATCTATGTTGAAACCTGCTGATGACACTCTGTGACACTCTAAGCTCAGTGGCCACTTCCATCTGAGAACATCCTGCCTGAAACCTCACAATGGTGAGGTACTGTCGGTCAATTGTTAAGTGTCGTCTTGGTCTCATAATGTGAACAGCATGATGAGGAGGACTGTTTAAATACCAATTCTAATTGAACAAGGAAATTTATTGGGTGATTCATGGATCAAACACCTGTGGTGAATTTTGCCATTAAACTCCTTGTTAGAGAACAGCAAGTTGTGCAAAAAGTACTGAAACATTAAACAGTTGGACATGTGCATTCAAAAGTTTAGAGAAGGTCACATTAAGTTCACCTGTAAAGGTTAGAGTGCATTTTAGGTCCATCCTGAAATTTCCACCACAAGCAAAATATCCCTTACTTTTTGTGAGTAGGATATATATGTATATATATATACAGTATATATATATATATATAGAGAGAGAGAGAGAGAGAGTTTGTACTTTATATTCTTGAATGATAGTGTAACTTGATTTAAAGTCACCTACTTCACCCCTTACGTTATATTTACCTGGAACCATGGTTCCCAAAATTCATGGCGATATTTAAATGGAAGGCGTCTCTACCATTGCTGCATGTTCATGTCCTAAGCATCCACTGGGCACAGTAATGGTGTCCTCTGAATGCCCCCTTCTATGCTCCCTACACAGCAATGTCCCCCCACAATAAAAAAAGTCCCTTTTGTGCTCTCACAATAGAATAATGCCCCCACCCCTTGTGCCCCCAAAATAGAATAATTGTCTCCCATGTTCCCAAAATTGAATAATGTCCCCCTTGTGCCCCAACATTAGAATAACTTCCTCCCTTGTGCCCCACAATTAAATAATGTCCTCCCTTGTGCCCCCAAAATACAATAATGTCCTCCTTGTGCCCCCACCAGGGGAGTTGCTAGGTCTCAAAAGAGACTCAACTCATATGGCCCAATTCTCTAACTCCCCGATGGCACTAGCAATAAAGACATTTTACTTGCTGCATGGACACTATCAAACATACAGGACTATACAGCAGCACATCTCTCTCACATCCAGAGCCTCTCAGGTGACGTCTCCTCCATGTAAATGTCCTCTTTCATCATGTTCTCCATTCGGTACAGACAACTTCTTTCAGCCATGTCGTCCCTACAGAGTTTGACAAACAGACATCTTAGGTTCCTCACTTTTCTATTATCATTATCTTTCTGACCCTGATGCCACAACAATGTCATCCTACTGCTGTCCCCAAACGCTGTGCTCCCTAATGTCCCTAAATTCTATACAGCAGGAATTATACTGCCATAAAGATAGTCCCCACTATAGTATTACAAAAGTCCCACCAACTGCTATCTGACACTGGGAATATAGGCTCCTTCCTTTTCCCGAGGATAGGGTGCTTGCAAACTGCAAACTTGTTATGCAGTGTTATTTAATATGATAATGCCTTGTAATGCACCAGCATATCTCTGTATGGGTCAGTTGGGGTTAAGAATCCTGACTCTGCCCCTGTAGGAAGTTAGGTATTGAACTTAGATCTGTCCCTAGGTCAGTGTTGTTTTCAAAAAACTTGAAGATCTGGTGGAGGCCCCCTGCCTTTTGCTTAGTGGTAGAGAGAGGCTCATTGACCTCTCTTTTAATCTGGCCCTGCAAGTCCATAACCTGGTGGTCATGGACTACTATAGGCCATTTTGTAACAATTTTATACAGAGGCAGTTTTTCTGAGATTTATTGAAAATCCAATAGTTCTATGTCATTGCATATCACAGGTATCTTCTCTAGAAGCATTACATCGAACAGGGAGGATCCATACGGTGGCTGGCCCATGTAGTGACCACCACAGACAATACAGTAAAATGTGCACAGACTCTAATTATTTAGAAATTGAAATTTCAGGGCTGCCCTTCCGTTTGCTTTGCACTAGGTAACATTTATATATGTGATTAATATCATGTGATAATGGAGGGGGCTTTCTCGACTGGGACCCCCTTCAATCAGTCAGAGCCTATAGCTGGTGTAGCTCCATACACAGGAGGAGCAGCACTGGTCCAGCGGTAAGGAAACATGGACATTGAGTTCAACAGGAATTTTCATTGCAGATATGGCAAAAATAACAGGGAAGCCACAAACAATGGCGTACATAGAGAAGTAGGGGCCCCATAACAAGGATCAAACCAGGTCCCCCACACAGGACAGAAGGGTTTCTGCCTAAACCCTTTTCAATGACCCTTGGGACATTTTTCCACTGCCTCATTTGCTAAAAGTTGTTCCTTTCGAGGGTAGAGTCCTGACCAAGTTTTCACCTCCAGTATTAGAGGAGATGGTCCCAACTAAAACTGGGCCCCTCTTGCCCTGAGCCCCATAGCAGTCGCATGGTCTGCCACTATGGTAGTTGCACCCATGGGCACAAATATATTTTAGATAAGTGAAGAGATATAGTAATAATAAAGCCCATTAACCAGACGTATCTCATCCAGGCCGCGTTTCTTTAATCCACATTGCTCTTTCTCAGAGTCCGGGTGCTAATCTTTTCAACACAAAGACAAGATCTCTCAAAGAAATCCCATTAATTTGAAGGACATTTTTTGCTTAAAGGTCTAGTTCCGTTTCCCACCCTGAGCCTACGGGTTGGCAGCTGTGATGTATTTCCCTAGGATATGTCTAGATCAAGCCCTGAATTTGAAGAGTTGGAGCTCAGTTCCCACACGCAGTGGCCTAATTCAGCATGCCATGGTAAGAGGTGATGCTGATTTCACCTAATTAAGGAATAATAGCTGTGACCTATCCTCCTTTATGACTCACGGAGTAGCTAGTGCCCCATCTCACCGCTCTGTGGATTACAGTGTGTCGCACATTCAGGAAGGGATTCTCCTATAATCTTGTCAGCAGGGGTTTTATTATTTGCAGGGCACCCGCTGAGCTGCGTAGATATTGCCTAGATTGGATTTTTCCTTCGGCTAGAACAGTGGGTTGTATCCCTGAGACCATAGGAAGACAGCGGGAGGAGATTGTTGCAATATTTGGTTTTGTCACATTATCAGCCCTTTAGGCACAGGACCCAAGCGTGAAATTAAGAGATCTTATTCGTGAGCTTTTCGCTTCCTTGCAAATTGCTGACCATAGGTTTTTTTTTTCCCCAGATTGAGATTGAAATCTGATTAAATTGTAGATTAACTTTTAGTGCACCAAAGGGGAAATGTTAATTTGCATAGTGGAATAGTAGGGAATTGCCCTTATAGCAACAGGTAATTTGATATAACATTTGGGACAGCACAAAGTTAATGGAATTTCACTTTTGAAGATTTTGTAGGCTAATAGAATAAAAAAAAGGAATCAATGCTGTGCAGGTGCCCAGTGAGCTTCACTCCTTGTACTGCGCATGCGCTGAACATAGTGGAGATTATGCTTCCGCAAGACTTCAGGGCCAGGTATGAATAAGTCTACACGCCTGGCCCTGTCAATCAAAGAGGTGGGGGTCTGGCATGTAAAGAGTGAGCAGTTCAATGAGGTGCAACGGCAAAACCCTCGTTGTACCCAGGGACTCATTTGACATATGATTTAAAAGCTGTTTTCTCTGCAATATGGCCATGGAGTGACATGCAAGCACATTACAGTCAGCTGGCAATTCCCTGATTCCCTTTAGCTATCACAGGGTTGCCATCCATTGGCTGGTGAACATTAGTGTGCGCGCCCGGTGTCCCTTCAAGAGCTGGAAGGAGCACAGGCAGAGGAGAAGCCTTGTCAGCGACAGAGCAAGCCCAGTGACCTAGGGGCCAGGAAGGGAAGAGCGGGAGATGGGTCCCTACCACCGGGATACGGAAACCTGAGACCATTGAGTGGAGTAGCGTGGCCTTAAAATTGTCTGGCAGCACTATAATGCATAGAGGTGCCACCAGGATTCCAAAGGAAAACGTTTTTTAGTTTTCTATAGAAAACTGGAAATTTGGGACAGAAGAGGCATGGCCAGCAGTTGGTGCAATGCCAGGTTAATGCAATGTTATTACTTTAAATGATGTGATTTATTATGTTTATGTGGTCAGTAACAATGTATAAGGCAACCAAATGGTCAACAAATTAAAAGACTGTTTAGGTTACCAGGGTGATGGGCCTGGTCTTCCCCCTGGCTAGTTATTAGTTAAGTAGTATGTGAGTCTAGCAGAGCAAGGGAGAAGACCTACCAGTGCAAGCTCCTGAGAGCTAGGCAGAAGTTCAGAAAACCTCTGTCTCTGAGACTTCAGTTGCCAAGGAAGCAACTCAGAGTACCTATAAGAAGAAAAAGAGTCCAGTCATCCAAAGCCATCCAGGCTGTGCAGGATTCAGTCAGCAAGGTATTCACTCATTTATGGCAGAAAGGCTTTGCTGCCGTGGAAAGGATTATTAGCTTCGGCATCTACCACACTCTGAGACGGTCTGGCCATCCATATTTAAAGTTTCTGCACCCCTCATCCCAGGAATATCAGAAGGAGTTGATAAAGACAGTAAAGTGTTTGGAGTCAGACTCAGGGAGTACTACAAATACCGTGATTGTTTTTGCCTCTGCACTGTTACTGACAGAGGATAGCACTGTGATATAGTTTGCAACTGTGCTTTTGCTGCTATATGTACTACTACTCCTACCATCACCTTAGTACAGAGACTGATATTTCTTGCAACCTATGGCCTGGTGATTGACTCCACCATCTGCTGGCCACTCCTGCCTTGCACCCAGCCAAATATCCTCCATCAAGGGCACCCCGACTACCACCAGACAGGAGCCCCAATACCAGGGTGTGCTCCAAGGGAAGAAAAGGTGCGCAATCCAATGGCCCTAGGTAGTTCCAGACTGAGAGTACTACTGCACCCCTCAGGGCCATAACCATCACTACCATTCTCACTGCCTTTCGCTACAGCTATAAAGCAATTATTATCCGGCTGTGGAGTAGTAGAAACGTATTCTCTGGAGTGATAAATGATGTTTCACTGTCTGGAAGACCTTGGAATGGCGTCTATTTTGAAATTTGGTAGAAGAGGGAGTAGTTCTTCAGGGTTTGGCTCCTTATTTCCACTGAACGTAAGGTTAATTCAACAGCATACGCAGACACATTAGACAATTGTCTCTTCCAACTTGGCAACAGATCAAGAAAGGTGCTTTCCTGTTGCAGCATGACAACACCCCAGTGCACAAAATCGAGGTCCATAAAGACAGTTTGATGAAGAGAGTTTGGTGTGGAGGAACTCAAGTGGCTGCACAGAGCATTGACCTCAACTCCATCCAACACTATTGGGATGAATCGCAATGCCAGTTGTGAGCCAGACCTTCTCCTTCTCCTCCAACATCGGTGCCTGACCTCACAAATGAGGCTGAATGGGCACAAATTCGTACAGATACTCTCCAAAATCTTGTGGAAATTCTTCCCTGAGTGGATGATGTTATAGCTGCAAAGGGTGGCCAACTCCATATTAACGCTCATGGTTTTGGAATAGGAAGTCCAGCAAGCTCATATAGGTGTGATGGTCGGGTGTCCACATATATATAGTGCAGATTTATAATCACAGAAGAGACATTAACTACAAGTCTGGCTTTACACATACAGTACTTGACCCCAATCAGATGGAATTACAGATAATCCATAATTGGGACGATCATCTGAATTGGCTTTTCCAAGATAGGAAACATTTGACAGGAAGAAATGCTGCTAGAAAAATAAGACCCTGCTGTTCCTTATAATGAGGTTTCCCCCTCTAATCAGCATGTACATGCAATCATTTTAGAGATGATAGTGATTGGCGAAGAAATTATTTTCAGATATGAATTGGTTTGGGTGGGTCCATCATCTTGTCCATTTAGACATAGCAATTATTGCTGTCTTAAGTCATTTTCAGTAGAGTCATAGACTCAGCAGACTTCAGTAATGCCATCCCTTTCTAAGTCATGGTCCTCAATGCACACGCAATACTAGTGTCCCTAAATGAACCTGGAAATGTGTTTTGAATGTTCACTATCTTTCCTCTCAATGGAGTAATACTGGTTACACAGAAAAGGAACATAATGATGCTATAAAGACGTAGTTGTCTCTCAAATCAAACTAATGGAAGTCAGGCCCTTACTAAAAAGGATCTTTTTGGATTATGACTGTTATGCTTGGCTCCCCACTCGAGGGTAGTGGAATGAAACAAGCATAGGTGTAACAAACACAATGGGGGAGATTTATCAAAACTGGTGTAAAGGTAAACTGGTTTACTTGCCCATAGCAACCAATCAGATTGCACCTTTCATTTTCCAAAGGAGCTCTGAAAAATGAAAGGATCAATCTGATTGGTTGCTATGGGCAACTAAACCAGTTTTCCTTGACACCAGTTTTGATAAATCTCCCCTAATGTATTTAACTGTACACACTTGACGGTTACAAATGTCTTACAAGAGGCAACAGACTTAGTGGTTACAGTCTAAGGCTACTTTCACACTAATGTTTTTGCTGGATCCAGCAGGGCTCAGCACAAACGCTTCCGTTACTGATAATATAACCGTCTGCATCCGTTATGAACGGATCCAGTTGTATTATCTGTAACATAGCCAAGACGGATCCGTCATTAACTCCATTGAAAGTCAATGGGGGACGGATCCATCCCCATTGACTTGCATTGGGGGTTATGACGGATCTGTCTTGCTCTGCATCCCAGGACGGAAAGCAAAATACAAGATGTTGCGGTTTGCTCTACGGTCTGGGAACGCAACTAAACGGAACGTAATGTTGGAGCACTCCGTTCTGTTCAGTTCAGTTTTGTCACCATTGACAATGAATAGGGACAAAACGGAAGCGTTTTTTTTCCAGTATTGATCCCCTACGACGGAACTCAATACCGGAAAACTTAAACACTAGTGTGAAAGTAGCCTAAGGCCACTTGTCAGTGTTCTTGTCAGTATTTTTCTTCAGTACTTGTAAACCAAAATAAAGAATGGATCCAAAACACAGAACAGGCACATATATTCCCATCATACTTTTTCACTGTAGGTTACACTCCTCGTTTTGGCTTATAAATACTGAGTATGAAAGTAGTCTTAGTTGGGAAAACTAGCCTAGGTCTCCTTTAGAGGACAGCTTTGTATGGAGATTTATTGGCAATTCTCCATGGAAAGAGGTATCGCCCAAGGAAAGAGAACCATCTCACTAGAGCCACATTGTGAAAGTGGCTTCCTATGAGTCAAAGTCCAAGTTTTTAACAAGCCTTGGGACATAACAAGTGAAAATAGCCAGCCAAATATCCATCCGTATAGAGCTGTTTCGGGGTATTTGCCCTGGTCTCCTAGCACCCTGAAACAGCTGTCTATGGATAGATATGTGGCTAGGTTATTTTTCCTTGTCACGTCCCAAGGCTTGTTAGAAAGTCAGACTTTAAAGGGGTTGTCTCACTTCAGTAAGTGGCATTTATCATGTAGAGTAAGTTAATACAAGCCATTTACTAATGTATTGTTATTATCCATATTGCTTCCTTTACTGGGCGAATTCATTTTTCCATCACATTATACACTGCTCGTTTCCATGGTTACAGATCACCCTGCAATCCATCAGTGGTGGTTGTGCTAGCACAATATAGTAAAAAACACAAGCCTATATGCTCTCCAATGGTCCCGGCCACCAGAGAGGCTGACGCTTTTTTCTATAGTGTGCAAGGACGACCGCCACTGATGGATTGCAGGGTGGTCTGTAACCATGGAAACGAGCAGTGTATAATTTGATGGAAAAATAAATCCAGTCAGCAAAGGAAGCAATATGGACAATCACAATACATTAGTAAATGCCTTGTATTAACTTCCTTTACATGATAAATGCCACTTACTGAAGTGTGACAACCCCTTTAACTCATAGTGAGCCAATTCCACAAGGTGGCGTTAGCGAGATTGTTTTCTTTCCTTCGGGCTACTAGCTTATGGGTATAACAGTTTCTTAATGAGGGCAAAGGCTTACTCAGTGGCAGTGGGTTTGGTTAATGTACCACCCCTAAGTGGTCACAGCTTACTATCCCTTCAGGCAATGCACTCAACTTCCTCAGACATTCTATCTCTGAGTCTCCTTCTGCTTAGTAGCACTGAAGATAATTTTTCTAATCTACAGGTCATGGTAATTTTCCCTGTGCTGCACTCTGTACTTGTATCTTCAGATCATGGTGTCTCTCTCCTCATGACACACTAATCCCCACTGTGCATAGGCTTTTCCAAGGCAAGGAATCTGTATTTCTGATAACTCATTGTGCACACTATGCACTGTCTCTCAGCAGTCACGACACACAATTGCAGCATACACTGACGCAGACTAGCTGGTCTTTGTGGTCCCAGCCTAGCTTCTCCACAGGCCTCTAGCTGCTTCAGTGTGCAGAAGCTAGGATGTGCAAGTTGGCTACCCATCCTCCAACATATCACACTCCCATATGATGATCAGCTGTTCTGTGGCTCTGTCCATGTCCGAGGTGCTATAACCTTATGACTAGTACCTCACACCTCCACTTGCTAGCTGACTAAAATGCAGGAGTATGGCTAGGTCTGTCATCAGCTGTAGCCTGTCCCCAGCACACACTCTGCCTGCTTACCACTAACCCAATGTGTACAGCACACTGCAATTTATCATCTCACAGGCCCTTGCTCTTCTTTTGGACATGCATAATTAGAACATGTGGCCAAAAAGCCAAAACCAAAAAATCTAATAGCAATAATACAGAATAACCACAGTGCTGTTTACAACATGCACATATTCAATGCCCTCTGACACCACTTCACTGTCACAGGCTACGTGTGACGTCAAGCACACATCTCATTCCCATGACCATAGTATACATGACGTTTCATCCAAACAGTGCACTAACAATTTAGATTTTTGAAGTGTCCACACTGGCGTTCCTCAGCAGATTAAAGGCACATAACATGGCATATTTTATGGCTATAATACACAGGGAGATATAACAAAATAGCATATACAAATATAGCAATTATCACATTTCAGGTGCATACTGTTGCATTTGTAGAGTTCATTCACATAACAGTTCAATACATGGCGTTGTAACCATAGTAGGGTCAATGGTAACTGATATCAACAGTGCTTTAAGTAAATTTACCTTTGTAAGATGGCAATGCTATTTCCAACCATCTTAGAAGTAAATCTCAATTGTTACTCACCTGAACAAAAAAAAATATTCAGAGAGGAATTCCAAGCACCTAAAAAATTAATATGTCCTAGAGTTCAGAATTCTGCATGGTGCTGTAGAAACGACAAAACTACTGACTGTCCCTTGCACACATCAGGGTGGTAACCCGTTTCTTTAGAGTATGCCTAATTACACAATCGCATAATTCTTCAAATGCCAAGGTAACAACAAAGCTCAGACTAGACAGCAAGAGTAAATTGAGACAAACTATGGTAAATTGACAAAAATTGCAAAAATCCAATACCAAATTCAATGATGGGGCATGGCCTACACATGGCTTGAGGTGGACGCATGGTGTAAGAGCTGTGTTCCTAGCACAGACTTATACCCACCATTAGCTTGTAACAGTGATATGGGCTAGAAAAAGGGACCCAGATCACAAATGCCTGCTGGATGGGACTCAAGCCTCCAAAAACACCAGTCTTGAGATGGGCCTGTGGAGACAAGGTGACATGGTGGACAGCCGTAAAAAATACCTCCTTACTAAGGCCTCGTGCACACAGCTGTAGTTTTGGTCCGCATCCGAGCCACGTTTTTTGCACCCATGTGCTGTTCGCATCCGTAAGTCCATTCCACAGCCCCCAAAAAAAGTAGAACATGTCCTATTCTGGTCCATTTTGCGTATATTTCTAAAGGAGGAAAAAAAATGGTGGCAGGCTCTCCGTGTCTTGCAGATCCGTGATTTGCAGACTACAAAAATGGATACAGTTGGTTTAATAATATGCTGGGACCATTACTTCCAAACAAAGGAAGACATTCTGGGGCAGGCCCCCAGCAAAGGTCCCACTTTGATGGTTTCCAATTGCAACAGTTTTTTTTCCAGATTTGTACAGAAACACACAGTCAAAGAGAAGAGCTTTACAACCCCCTACTGGATGCGTTTAGAGGAGCTTTCAGTACTCCTGGGGGGGGGACCATTTTTAACTGCAAATCCATAAAGGAAACTTGACTTTCTTTATCCAATTCCAGTCTGACCTACTTGACAGTTAAACATCAAGGTCTTGGTCCCATCCTCCTAGGTTCCTGCATTCTTGAGAAAATGTATGTTTTATAATATGCAAATGAGTCTCTAGGAGCAACGAGGGCAGTGTGGTTGCACCTCGTTGCTCTCAGAAGCTCTGTTCACTGTCCTTTATGCTGCGCCCCCACCACTGATTGAGAGGGCCTGGCACTGAAGTCTTGTGGGAGCTTGCGCCAGATGAAGGTAGTCCATGCCGGTAAAATGCATACGCTGAATGAGCTTCTGCGAGTGATCAGGGTCAGGCTTGAGTTTGTCGTCGCTGCTTGGCCTTGTCAATAAGTGGCGGTGGCATAGCATAAAGGGTTGTGTGCGAATCCTCTGGGAGCAATGAGGTGCAATGGCACTGCCTTCATCGCTCTTAGCATCTTATTTGTATATTTTAAACCATCAATTTTCTCAAAAATTCGAGCACCTAGGAAAAAGGCACCAAGACGATAATGTTCAACTGTCAAGCACACGTCTCAGTTAAGACAGTTTTATTGCCACAGGACCCCTTCAAAGTGTGTGCCCTACAAAGTATGGCATTGTCCAATCAGTGTTACATTGGGCAGTAGGAACTGTAGCACCCAATTTCGAGGAAGAATCAGAAAGGGAACTATCATAGCGCAACATTCCAACAAAAGGTGCCCTAGTGTCACAATTCAGGGATAAGTGCAGCCCTGAGCTCAACCCCACCACTGACCCTGCCTAATTGCACAGTCCGTCCCAGGCGACGGTGTACAACTGGATGGCAGTCCCTAGCCTAAGTATGTGCTGGGGGTACAGGGAGGGAAAACAACGAGAGAAAACAACAGACAAAGACAGAATACACAATAAGAGAATATCGCCAAACTGAGGTCAAAACCAGGAGGTCATGTCAATACCGAGGAATGAAGCAGGAACAAAGTCAAAACACGAGCCGAGGTCAGAAACCGAGAAGTAACGAAGTACGAGGGGATAACACGAGGACGAGGTCAAGTTCCAAAACCCGAGGTCAAACACAGTAGTTGCAGTAGGTTGCCTGCTTAAATAGGTCTAATCAATGGGTCACGTGGCCAGCATCACGTGACCTGGCCAGCGTCCCGTGACCCCCCTCTAACAAGACCAAACATCAGAGCGCCAACTCAAGTGGTCGGCGCTCGGCCCTCCCCTTGCTTGTTGTCTGGAGGATGGGAAGAACGCCGGCCGTGCTGAGGCTGAGTGCACTGAAGTGGGAGGCCGGTGGCGCCGCACAGAAGGAGCGTGCCGCCGGCTCCCAGTGACACCTAGTTTTTTTAATGAAGTATTAACTAAATCAAACATGTGAGGAGAGCTGATAGATCCTTTTTATTAGGTGGCACCTTATGAGTGAACTTCACAATGACATGATGTTCCCGTAATGGGGTGGCAATGTTTTGGGGTCACAGAAGTGGGACGTTCCGTTTGAAGCCACAAATCACTCTTCATTTTTCATCAAATGTTTGTCAAAACGGTTGCTTAGCTCAGTTTCTTTTCCCTTTTGCCCCCTGTTCTAATGATGTGGAGGATTTTACACCTGTGCTCTGTATGGAAACCTCCGAGCTTATCCTGGGAACTCTGCGTCATAAATTGTAGTTTTGGAAGCTTTCTCTTGATATTCCTGGCTACGGCTCCAAGAACTGAGTTCAACAACTTTCCACCGGTGTCCTGGAAGAGAGGGACAGAGTTATCTTCAGAGAGAAATCTATCTGAGATAGTTAGAGCTACCTGTCACTTTTAATAGGCCTTGTTCCATGATCTAAACCTAAAATGAGGTGTACGCTGTCAGAGCTTCTACCAAATGATGTACGATTAACACATTTTTTTCCTCAGCTATCTTTCTTGCTCTCGAGAGGAGGACTTATAATCAGTTTCTGGCTGCCCGAAGAGCAGGAACACATAATTCTCTGCGTAAAAGAGTGTTTACATAGGCCTGCTCTTCTATGGAGAAGGTGGAGATGTGTGAGGGAGAAGGATGACTAGCAGATGTATCTGGTGTGGCTTACGGGCTCACAAGGCTCATCTGTCCCTTAGGAACAATTCAGCCACAGGAAATGAGGTATAAAGTACAGCAAATGAGGCAATCAAAAATAACAGGTACTTTATTCAAGGCAATCATTTAATAAAATATCATTCAATAATTTATGGCCAACGAATGGGCTAGACTCACTGCAGGAAGGAGCGGCTGATGATCTTCCTCCATGCTTTAACTGTAGAGTTAAAATGTAATGCTTCATACTGTACCCTGTAGGGTGGCACATGGAGCTCCCTATGCCGCTATAACACGGATTCTGTGTGCTGCCATCCAATGGAACATGGCTTAGGTAGGGTTCACATCACTATTCTGTCTTTTGATCCGTCAGAACAGAAAACGGAAAAAAATAAAACGGATGCAAAATGAGCAAACGGATGTTCAAAATAAAAGATCAGGTTTTTTTTGTCAGTTCCATCACAGATCAGTTATTTTAGACAGGAGAAAAAGTCCATGGCAACGCAGAGATCCATTGACTTTAATGCATTTATTCACACATCAGTTTTTTTCACTTGTACTACGGAGACATGCACTACTGGACCAAACAGACCCATTGAAGTCTACGGGTCCACAAAGCATCCAAGTTCTGTCAGTAGATTTTCACTGACTATTGGTAGACAAGGCTCTAGAAATCTCTAAGGCCTCTTTCAGACGAGCAATACGGATTGTGTCAGGATCTGTTCAGGGAAAACGGATGGTTTTACACTGAATTCAATCAGTTTTATCTGTGATTGCATTCAGTGTGTTCTTTTCCATCTGGGGTCAGTATTGGGCCCTATTCTCTTCAATATATTTAGTAATGATCTGGTAAAAGGCTTGTACAGTAAAATATCGATTTTTACAGATGACACTATACTGTGTATATATATATATACTACAGAGGACAGTATACTGCTACAATTGGATCTGGATAGATTGGAGGCTTGGGCAGAGAAGTAGGCGATGAGGTTTAACACTGACAAATGTAAGGTTATGCATATGGGAAGGAATAATGCAAGTCACCAGTACATACTAAATGGTAAAACACTGGGTAACACTGACATGGAGAAGGACTTAGGAATTTTGGTGAACAGCAAACTAAGCTGTAGAAACCAGTGTCAGTCAGCTGCTGCCAAGGCCAATAAGATAATGGGCTGCATCAAAAGAGGCATAGATGCCCGTGATGAGAACATAGTCCTGCCACTTTACTAAATCACTAGTCAGACCACACATGGAGTACTGTGTACAGTTCTGGGCTCCTGTGAACAATGCAGACATAGCAGAGCTGGAGAGGGTTCAGAGGAGGGCAACTAAAGTCATAGCTGGAATGGGTGGACTACAGTACCCAGAAAGATTATCAAAATTACAGGTTATAGTTACTAGAGGGGGTCATTGATCCAGGGAGTTATTCTGATTGCCTGATTGGAGTCGGGAAGGATTTTTTCCCCCTAAAGTGAGGAATATTGGCTTCTACCTCACAGGGTTTTTTTTGCCTTCCTCTGGATCAACTTGTAGGCCGAATTGGATGGACAGATGTCTTTTTTCGGCCCTATAAACTATATTACTGTGATTGTATACGGACTGCATGCATTTTTGACATGTATGAAAAAAAAAGAAATATAACACTCAACAACTCCAGCAACCATTAGAGTGAAAACGCATTGTATCCTGATGTCTTCCATTTTTCACACAAGCCCCATTCACTTCTGTGGAGACAGGGCTGAGTGAAAAATACATAATATAGAAGATGCTGCGAGTGAAAAATACCTAACTGTTGGGCTTCATGCACACGGCCGTTGCCGGCCATGGCCCATATTGCGCCCATAGTCGGGGAGCTGCGGTGCGGAACCTATTTCCCGAACTTGGGTTCGGTTCCAAGGTAACCATTTGGAACGAAACCCGAGTTCGGGAAATATTTTTTTACAGTACAAATGAATTTATGAAGTTATTACAAGAAGTCTCGCAAGACTTTGCGAAGTAATACCTTCGACTCATCGGAGCCAATACAATTCTCAACAAAGCGCTTGCTCCGTACAGTATTAAAACGAAGTCTTATGCGAATTGACTTCGGATGTTTCATCCGAAGTCGATTTGCTCATCCCTAGTCTCAATCCATCCCGGCTGCCGCATGGATTTTGCCCATGCATTGGGCACACAACCTTATGTATTTTGTGGTCCACAAAACAAGGATCCGCAAAAAATACGGATGATGTCCATGTGACATCCGTATTGCATCTGTTTTTTTGGCGGGTCCATTGTAACAAGGCCTATCCTTGTCCGCAAAATGGACAAGAATAGGACATGTTCTATCTCTTTGCAGAATGGCCATGCGACACCATAGACTGTCATTATAAAAAGTGTCGCTCGACATGTGTCGCAGAGTAGTTGTACCCTTAGGGTATTCCCACAAATTACTGAAATGAAGTATAGTTTATGTAGTAGGAAAAAAAGGCATAATTGCTGATATGATGAAGATTTCACTGTTTGCATTGCAAAGGGTGAAATCTGTAATGGAAATCTGCAGCAGAAATTGTCATGCTGCAGGTTTAAGCTACTGCTACACTGGTCGTACGACAGCTGCCGAGACCAGCTTCGCAGAGTAGCGGTGATCCCATAAAAATGACCGTGATCATTGTCACCATGTATCCTTACCCCCTGTTCACATAGCCAGATGTTTTTTTTGTGGGACAATTGTGTTTTTAAAGGTGTTGTTTGCTTTTTTATATTGATGGCCTATCCTTGACCATACAGGACCTATAGGTCATCAATATCAGATCAGCAGGGCCTGGTACCCACCACTGATCAGCTGTTTGAAGAGAATGCAGCGCTTGAACAAGCGTTGCCTTCTCTTCACTGTTCACCTGCAACAACAAGAAACTGTAATTGCAAATCCGCAGTCCCCATTCACTTCAAAGGGACGGCTCCGTCCTATTCACTGGAAAAGGAAGGAGCTGCCCCATAGAAGTGAATCGGGACAGCAGAGTGATAATTACAATTGCTCACTGCTGCAGTTGCAACGGCGAGCAGGTAAACAGTGAAGAGAAGGCAGCGCTCGTTCAGGTGCTGCATTCTCTTCAAACAGATGTCCGGAGGGGGCGAAGTCGGACCCCTGCTGATCTGATGTCAGTATGTAATCAATATAAAAAAGCGGACAACTTCTTTAATGGCCTCATTGAGGCTAAGTTCACATCACCGTTCAGTTTTCCATTCTCCTGATTCAACAAAACAAAAAAAAAAAAAAAAAAAAAAGATTCTTTATTTGAGCACCTGTTGTGCTTATTTTGTATCCCTTGTTCTGCTGGGAAACATTGGGTCCAGACATTACTGTGGATGTTACTGCGACACATACCAGATACCTAAGTATTGTACAACAGTGGCCTCTATCAGCAGGATAATACCCCTGCCACACCGCAAAAACTGTTCAGGAATGGTTGGAGACATACAGCAAAGAACTGAAGGTGATAAATTGGCCTCAAAAATTCTCAAATCTCGATTTGATGAAGCATCAGTGGGATTTGCTGGAAAAACAAGTCTGATCCATGGAGGCTACACCTCACAACATACAGGACTTACATCTTGGTGTCAGATACCATTAGACACCTTCAGAGGCCTTCTTGAGTGCATACCTCATATGCACTTTTTTTAAAACTTTTTTCTACATGGTCAATTATTGTTACTGCAATTAGCTGTGATACCTTATCTACATATCTTTTGTCAACAACTTTTCTGTAGCTTCATATTAGGCTAGTTTAACACCAACACTGAGAGATCCGGCAGCATTTTTTGTCTGGCCGTATCTCCGCTAGTCCCCATTATAGTTAATGGGGCGGGACAGCAATGCTGTGGTTTCCGACAATGGGCCAGGGATGAAGAAAGAAAAAAAAAAACATTCTAGCAATGAGTGAATGAATTTAAGGGCTCAAGCACACAACCCATTCACTTCAAGGGGACTGCAGAAGATGCAGACAGCACACTGTGTGCCGTGAGCATCCGTATGTCTGTTCCGTGGCACCCACAAAAATATAGAACATGTCCTATTCTTCTCAACCTACTTGAGCAGCAAGTACACGAGCAGTATAGCGCGTGTAGCAGCACCAGTGCCTCTGCACTTGAGTCACTACACAGAGCACTGGAGATCGATAGGACCAGGAAAGATACAGTGCCTTGCGAAAGTATTCGGCCCCTGGAACTTTTCAACCTTCTGCCACATTTCAGGCTTCAAACAAAAAGATATAACATTTTACATTTTTGGTGAAGAATCAACAACAAGTGGGTCACAATTGTGAAGTGGAACGACATTTATTGGATCACTTAAACTTTTTTTGTAATAATAAAACTGAAAAGTGGGGCGTGCAAAATTATTCGGCCCCCTTGCATTAATACTTTGTTGCGCCACCTTTTGTGGCGATTACAGCTGCGGTCTCTTGGGGTATGTCTCTATCAGTTTTGCACATCTAGAGACTGAAATTCTTGCCCATTCTTCCTTGCAAAACAGCTCGAGCTCTTTGAGGTTGGATGGAGAACGTTTGTGAACAGCAGTTTTCAGCTCTTTCCACATATTCTCAATGGGATTCAGGTCTGGACTTTGACTTGGCCATTCTAAGACCTGGATACGTTTATTTTTGAACCATTCCATTGTAGATTTTGCTTTATATTTGGGATCATTGTCTTGTTGGAAGATAAATCTCCGTCCTAGTCTCAGGTCTTTTGCAGACTCCAACAGGTTTTCATCCAGAATGGTCCTGTATTTGGCTCCATACATCTTCCCATCAATTTTAACCATCTTCCCTGTCCCTGCTGATGAAAAGCAGGCCCAAACCATGATGCTGCCACCACCATGTTTGACAGTGGGGATGGTGTGTTCAGGGTGATGAGCTGTGTTGCTTTTACGCCAAACATATCGTTTTGCATTGTTTCCAAAAAGTTGGATTTTGGTTTCATCTGACCAGAGCCCCTTCTTCCACATGTTTGGTGTCTCCCAGGTGGCTTGTGGCAAACTGTAAACCAGACTTTTTATGGATATCTTTGAGAAATGGCTTTCTTCTTGCCACTCTTCCATAAAGGCCAGATTTGTGAAGTGTTGGACTGATTGTTGTCCTATGGACAGACTCTCCCTCAGCTGTAGATCTCTGCAGTTCATCCAGAGTGATCATGGGCCTCTTGGCTGCATCTCTGATCAGTCTTCTCCTTGTTTGAGATGAAAGTTTAGAGGGACGCCTTGTCTTGGTAGATTTGCAGTGGTCTGATACTCCTTCCATTTCAATATGATCGCTTGCACAGTGCTCCTTGGGATGTTTAAAGCTTGGGAAATCTTTTGGTATCCAAATCTGGCTTTAAACTTCTCGACAACAGTATCACGGACCTGCCTGGTGTGTTCCTTGGTCTTCATGATGCAGAACCCTGAGACTATCACAGAGCAGGTGCATTTATACGGAGACTTGATTACACACAGGTGGATTCTATTTATCTTCATCAGTCATTTAGGACATCATTGGATCGTTCAGAGATCCTCAATCAACTTCTGGAGTGAGTTTTCTGAGCTGAAAGTAAATGGGCCGAATAATTTTGCACGCCCAACTTTTCAGTTTTATTATTACAATAAAAGTTTAAATGATCCAATAAATTTCGTTCCACTTCATAATTGTGACCCACTTGTTGTTGATTCTTCACCAAAAATGTAAAATGTTATATCTTTTTGTTTGAAGCCTGAAATGTGGCAAAAGGTTGAAAAGTTCCAGGGGGCCAAATACTTTCGCAAGGCACTGTATCTGGCCTGTCAATCAACAGGGAGGGGCGAATCTTTTTAGCAGTGGGGACCATCCTTTGTTGCTCATCCGGCTGAGTGGGGAACAAATTGATTCACTCATCAGCACAGAGTGAGGAAATCTTGCCAAAAACCTCTGTATGGTTATGTTCCCACACAGCAGATTTTTTGCACATTCTGTAGAAACAGCCCCACTGACGCGTACAGAATTTCTGTCACCAACCTGAGGAACAGTGAATACGTGCTAAGGCTTCTGTGCCTTGTCCTGACCAAATTCAATCCCATCCTTGGCACCAAACATGGCTCTGCCTGAACACAAACCGCTTCCAAATAGATAGCGGTCACATTAGAGAATTTTATGAGCGTTTACCGACTGTACACAGGTAACGAAAAAATAAAAATAACACGCCTAATGATTGAAACGGTTGCTTTATTGGCTGCATTTTAGAAGAGAGACCGCCATGAGGAGTTAGAAGGTCCAGTCCACCACTGTACACATGAGGGATAAATAGTAGAAAAATCTCCGAGCAGGGACGGCCACGTCATTTCTTACTCCATTCTGCCTTCTCTTTCTTCTCACGAAATACTTCTTTCAGGTATGGCTGCAGATAAGGAACGTCCTGTTAAAACAAAATGGAAGTTAGTAAATCAAGCAAATGACTCAACTTCTTGAAGGGGTTCTCCGGGAAATTAGATAAAATGGCCACCAGTAACCTGTGAGCAGTTCTGGATGCCACCACTTGCAGATTTACCTAGGAGGGGTTCAGGGCCTCATTACACTGCTCTATTATACATGGTAAAGATGTGATCCTGACTACGATATATACTATCATGGCTGAGCAGCCCGACAGGATAAGTCACCAATATGTAGTGTATGCAAGTACAAGAGCGCAACTTGGATAGAGGACACGTCCCCTCGCCCCCTGAGGCAGCTCTTCAAGTTTTGGAAGCCAGTCCTGCTCATATTCTAAGACTGTTGCTAGCGACCATTTTAAATCATCCTCCTTTAAGGACTGGGCGATTTTCCATTTCTTCATTTTTGTTTTTCACTTCCTGCCTTCCCAGAGCCATAACAATTTTATTTTTCCATTCACATAGCAGTATGAGAGCTTGTTTTTTTTGTGGGACAAGTTGTACTTTCTAATGGCAGTATTTAATGTTGCATACGATGTAGTGGGAAACTGGGAAAAATTCCAAATGGGGTGACATTAAAAAAAAAAAAAACCTGCAATTCTGCCATAGTTTTATGGATTTTGTTTTTATGGCATTCCCTATGAGGTAAACTGACCTGTTGCCTTAAAGGGGTTGTCCGAGTTATTTTTTTGTTCTTTATATGTTTCTAACTTGTCAGGTATAACAACTTTCCCATATACTTTGTGTTTCTAAAGCTGCTGGTTTCTCAGAGTTGACTGAGGGTCACATGACCTGTGATGTCAGCTTATCTTCCTGGTCTGTGATGTTTCGTGTACAAGCCTCAGAGTTCAGATAACAGTCTGTACACGAGATGTCACTGGCCACGCCCCCTTTCTTTGCCGGGCTCCTGCTATCTGCTCTCTCCCTGGATTCCTTCAGATAAAACATTAACCCCTTCAGCCAGAACACACTGAGGGCTCAAGGCTTTACAACAAATAGTAGCTGCAGCAGTGAGAGGAGACAAATGCTGGGCAAGGAGCTATAGAGGAATTGTATTGTACAAGAACAGGTAGGGAGAATTTCCTGTGTGTATCAGCAGTGTCATTGTACAGCTGGGACTTGTAGTCCTACACAAACAACATACTGCTGAGTATTCCAGCAGGCAGACATGTACTCACAGCACTTATATTCACTGCCTTTGCAGAGAGGGGGGGGAAGGGGAAGGGGCTGAGATTGTTATTACTGCATGTAAACAAAGGCCAGAAGAGAATCAGGGAAATGAGGAAATATAGTTTTTTTTTGCCTAAAACTTGCTGAACTTAGTTATATATTGCTGCCCATCATATTTACAGTGCTATATTTTTTTTTCCATAACTTGGACAACCCCTTTAATTCTCGGGTTCTGTACAATTACAACCATACCACATTTATATAGTCTCTTAGGTTTTAGTACCATATTTTTCGCTTTATAAGACGCACTTTGTTCTCCCAAAAGTAGGGGGAAAATTGCCGTGCTTCTTATGAAGCAAATACAAGTGGAAGCGCTCACTAGTATGTATTAGGTGTCGGGACCCCCATCAGACCTCAGATCAGCCCACCCAGCCCCATATAAAAAATAAAGAACTCCGTCAACTCTTCTGCACAGCGGCTCCGCTCCTGGTCCCGTGCTCCTCTGTCTTCTCCAGGCTGGCTCTGCACTTTCCTGAACGCGGACAGCGTCAGGACGTAGTGTGCGCACTATGACCTGACGCTGCACGCAGTCAGGGGACAGTGCAGCACCAGCAGCGGAGTTGCGGCGCAGGAGAGGTAAGAGAGTTTTTTATTTTATCTATATGGGGCTGAGTGGGCTGATCTGAGGTCTGATGGGGGTCTGACATGGAGGGCTGATATGGTGTCTGATATGATGTCCTTAAATTTATGCGGGGGGTCCGATATGAGGTGTGATGAAAAATATTTTTTTCTCATTTTCCTACTCTAAAATCTGGGGTGTGTCTTATCAGGTGCGTCTTATAAAGCGAAAAATACGGTACTTAAAATAATAAAAACATTGGAAAAAAAAAAAAAAAAAGGAATTTTTAATTTTGACATATTCTGTCCCCAAAACTTTTATAGTTTCAACTATGGAGCTGTGAGGGCTAATTTTTTGCGGGGCGATCTGTAGTTTTTACTAATACCACTTTGAAGTGTGCATGATCACTTTATTTAATTTATTTTTTTTTTTTTGAGAGGTGAAGCAACGAAAAATGGCGTATTGGCCATTCTGATTTTATTTTTCGTTTCAGGGTTCACCGCACGGGATAAATAGTTTTTAATTGTATGCGGCTATTCTAAGGTTTTTGGGCAGTGTCGTGACTTTGTTGATGTCCTTAGGAAAGGTCATCAATATCAGATTGTAGGGGGAAATCAGCAGATAGGTTGTTGTATTAGGGCTGTGATGCTTGTGTGAAAGCTGCACCCCTGCTAATCAGCTGTTTGAAGTGGCCACGGCGTTTGGGTGAGCCCTGCGTCCTCTTCATTGTTTACCTGCACACAGTCTATATAGTAGCGGCGGTGCAGTGTAATTTCAGCCATTTTCTCAAATTCAAGTTAACGGTAGAGAAAACAGTAATTACACTGAACCACCGCTACAATACATACTGGATGCAGGTGAATAATGAAGAGGACGCCGGGCTTACCCGAACACAGTTGCCACTTCAAACAGCTGATTGGGAGGGGTGCCAGAAGCCTGACCCCCACCAATCTGATATTGATGACCTATCCTAAGGATAGGTTATCAATACCAGGAAACTGCACAATCCCTTTGAAACATATACCATTAAGGCTAGGGCTACACGGCAACTTCTTGTTGCAGAAAAGTTGTGCAACCTTTTTTTAATGGCAGTAAATGGTGTCACACTACAACATGACAGCTGAAACATGCATCCAAGTTGGATTTCTGTGCGACTGTCGCATCACAGTGCGACGCCATTGACCATCATTACAAAAAGTGTTGTACCCTTTTTGTTGCACGACTTATTGTCATGCAACACGTCACTGTGTAGCCCTACCCTTAAAGAACTCCCGCAAAAAAATTTATTCCATGTCCTGCTAAAAATGTACATGATGTAATCTGTAGTGAATGTCATTTTCTTACCAGTGTCTGAATTTTTGAGTTTTATCTCCCTGATGTTTCTCATGTGTTATGTGACTAGGAATCAGACCCACCAACTCACACAGCACCTTATGTGTGGACAGGAAGTCTAATTCTCTATGCATTCCTATGGGAGCCTCACTTTCAGTCTCATAGGAATGAATAGAGCAGTGACTGGCTTCCTGTCCTGGGTCAGTTGGAGGTCAGGGAGTTGGTCACATGACACAGCTACAATAAGAAGAAAGTGGATAACTCTCAAATTAGAGTCCCTGATAAGAAGATTGCATTCACTACAGATTATATCATGCACCTTTCTAACAGGTTAGAGAATAAAATTTTTTGCGGGAGTTCTACTTTAATATCACACTGAAGTGAATGATGGTCATGGTATACGTTTCAATATTGTTTTTTGGGGCAGATTTAAGCATATAACCTCTAATGGAATGGTAACTGTAGTGTGAACCCAGCCTAAGGCCTCATGCACACATCCGAGGACCACAGTCCATAAAAACCCGGCTGGGTTTTCACGGACTATGGTCCACGGATCTGTACATGAGGCCTAAAAGTAACAGTGAGCTAAAACATAGTTGTATTTCTGAGTGCTGTTACTTTCGCCTGACACCTACACCGTGTATGAGCACAGACTGGGTCTAAATTAACAATAGGATACAAGCGTCTTCGCTGCCTGCATAGAAAGAAGCCCTCACCTCTTCGTATTTTGTCCACTGTTCTTTTGGCAGGACTGATTTCTTCATATCGAGGTCCAGGGCTCTCTTGATGCGGAAGACTCGTTCATCATACAGCTTGGGGGGCAGCCTCCTTATTGCCTCTTGTACATCAGGGTTTTCGTATAAGGTGTCATCACGCATTAAACCTATGAAATAAACCATTAATAAAACCCAAACCAGTTCTCTCTGTGCGACAGAATAATACAAAGCGCACAATGTAATCTCATCTCTACCTAGCTTGTTGAATCCAGCGAGGCCGTAATACCACTTGCACAAAGTGTCCATAAAACGGCCTGTGGCCGCAACTGGAAGAGAACAGAAAGAAATCACATGAAACCAATACAGTCTTCTCACCCGTGTGACACTTCCCGATACCAGAGGAGGAGGAGCGCACAGCAATTCAGCCTTCACCCTCAAAATGACTAGCACAGCAGGAAGCAGTCAGTTGCTCCTTAGCTGCAGGTCAGCAGGCGCTGAATATTAAAGGGGTATTCCCATCTTAGACAATGGGGGCATATCACTAGGATATCGCTAGCCACCTCTGGGACCTGCACCTATATTGAGAAAGGAGGGGGGGGAGCACGCGGCCTGGAGGACCCCGGGTTTCCTGGGATCCGGTCACCACCAGGCGCAGCTCCCGCTGCTCCCATAGAAATGAATAGGAACACACCGCCCATGCGCAGCCACCACTCCCACTGATTTCTATGTAGCCGACAGAGGCTGGCTATTTTCGGCGGCCCCATAGAAATTAATGTAGGGCGGCTGCGCATGTGCAGTGCGCCCTCCGTTCTCAATATAGGTGCAGGTCCCAGAGGTGGGACCCGCACCTATAAGACAATAGGGTCATATCCTAGCGATACGCCCCCATTGTCCATGATGGGAATACCCTTAAAGGGTACAGATACAGGAAGATGTGTCACATGACTTCTTGTTGCTAAAAAGTTGCACAACATTTTTTGTAATGACAGTCAATGCTGCGACTGTCGCAAAAAATCCATCCAAGTGTGTTGCATTGAGACACCATTGACTATCATTACAAAAAATGTCACGAAACAACAAGTCGCCATGTAGCTGTACCCTTTTATGTCACCTGACACATGTCGCTGCAGCCTGAATGGGCTGGCTGCTTTACGCGTATAACCAGTATGTATGAATCGTCACTAAATGCAATTTACCAATATACCACTATTTAAAGGCACCTGTCAGCAGTTTTGTACCTATGACACTGGCTGACCTGTTACATGTGCACTTGGCAGCTGAAGGCATCTGTGTTGGTCCCATGAGCATATGTGACCTCATTGCTGAGAAAAATGATGTTTAAGTATATGCAAATGAGCCTCTAGGAGCAACGGGGGCGTTGCCGTTACACCTAGAGGCTCTGCTCTCTTTGTAAGGGTTGCCCCCTTTGTACATTGATTGACAGGACCAGACAGCGAAAACATCATCACACCTGGCCCTGTCAATCAAAGTGCAGAGGGTGCGACAGTTGCAGCGAGAACAGAGCCTCTAGGTGTAACGACAACGCCCCCGTTGCTCCTAGAGGCTCATTTGAATATATTAAAACTTCATTTTTCTCAGCAATGTGGGCAAATGTGAACATGGGACAAACACAGATGTCTTCAGCTGCCAAGTGCACATGTAACAGGTCAGCCAGTGTCATAGGTACAAGTCTGCTGACAGATGCCCTTTAAAAGTCCTATGCCAATCTCTCCCTTGTCTGCATGTAGCTCTTGAAATGAGCACTAAAGGAGGGACATGGGATCAAACCCATCCACCATCAGCCTCTGCACACAGGAGACTAGCGCATTGCCAGTGATGTGGCTGATGGACGGATCTGGCATGATGACTAGCATGAAAGGCGTAAATGATTGTGGTTTTTAACTTTTTACAGTATGTGTCTCTTGGAAATGAAATAACAAGGATTTTATACTATGTGCTGGATGCCTCCATCTTGGACACATGACTGTGTTGCACTTCCCAGCACAGGAGGTGGTGGGTGCTCTGCTGTTTAAAAGGGCATGACTTCATAAATTACTAGCTGCACACGTGCTGGGAGCATTGTGCTGATGTCTGATGGTTTAAAGAGGTTCTCCAGGCTTTTACTATTGATGTCCTATCCACAGGATGACAGGAGTTCGACACCCAGCACCCTGGCCAATCAGCTGTATGAAGAGACGTGCAGTGCACGTCTGCTGCTGTCTATGGTCTTTGCCATAGACTCTGGATTCTTCTGGAATTGCACTGGAAATTTCCCACAGCAATACTGGTACATGCAGATCACTGCTTTATGGAAATCAGTTCTTCCATGTTCAGAGCTGTCCCGGAGGTCAGACCCCACCAGTCAGAAAATGGTGACACCTCCTAGTGATCTGCCATTACGTCCCAAGAGGAGAAGAGACGCCTTCCTTTAAGGTTAGTTTCCCAAAAAGCACTTTCTGGAGCAATTCCCTGCAGCAGGAAGCAGACGTCCTTCCTTATCTCTCCATTTCTGGTGTCAAACACTTATGATATAGTCACAGGACATGCTGTGTCTGATCGGTGGCTGTCCTTTAGAGGGGGTTTGTGGCCCCGGTTGATGCCCAGAAGTGGTGCAGGCAGCTCTCTGTTAGTTCTCTGGATCAGCGGCGCCCCCAACAGTGTCAGATCCCCGGCAGTCACACTCTTACAGGTTTACCCTTCTGATAAGACAGAGGAGTCTGTTCAGAAAACCCCTTCAAATAGGGGAATTGCCATTTAAGCAATTCTATCAAGTTCTGTAAGGAGGAATGTCATAGGATCGTACATATCACCTAACATCTGACCTACCTGCATACAGATATTGCCTGCAGGCTACATCACATGGCACATTAGACCCAGACCCATTGTATCTATGCGCTGCAGTCACCCTCCCAATATGACAGGTCACCTGGAGGACACGCTGAATGTCACCTCCTTCCTTTCTAAACCCCGCAGTGAAAACACCCGGTTAAGGCACACCCGTCACGGCGCCAGCACTGCCACCCTGCTCCTTCTACCACTCGAGCCCCGCTCCACTATATCACGCAGACACTCGTCCTTACCCGGTGCCCTCGCCGCCATCTTGCTAAAGCCTGGAAATCAGCTATGACGCAAATATCAGCGCGACGAAAGTGACGTCGTCGACAGGGTAAGGGCGGAAGCTGTAGGGAAGTGCTGGCAGAAGAGACTCACGTGACCTGCTCTGGTCGGCGGACTGACTGTAGTAGTCACCACCTGCTGCCGACTTCACTAGGGAATATTAATCTGATAGAATTTGTGTGATACAGACATGTCCATAGATACTACCTATGGGCCCTCCAATACTCTGCTGTCCCAATAGACAGACAGTATGCTCTAATCAAAATGGGCAAAGCAATAATGCAGAATGTTAAAAAATTATAATGTACTTTTCACTTTGGTTCCATGGTCCCCCCCCCCCTCAATTATATAGTACGGGTCATTTCAGACACAGGGATATAGGGTTGCCACCCTTCCCGATAAAAAATACGGCCAAGTTAAGCCACATCCCAAATGGGTATACTGTGGCTCCCAGCAATAGTAATGCCCCCATTAGTGCAGCCCAGAATTAATAATGTCCCTGTTAGTGCCCCAGTAATATTAATGCCCCTATTAGTGCGCCCCAGTAAGAATAATGCTCCCATTAGTGCCCCCCAGTAAGAATAACGCCCCCATTAGCGCACCCCAGTAAGAATAACACCCCCATTAGTGCCCCCAGTAAGAATAATGCCCTAATTAGGGCCCCCTAGTAGCAATAATGCCCCCATTAGTGCGCCCCAGTAAGAATAATGCCCCCATTAGTGTGCCCCAGTAAGAATAATGTCCCCCCCAGGAAGAATAATGC
The DNA here is from genome assembly GCA_900303285.1 of Rhinella marina. NCBI lineage: Eukaryota > Metazoa > Chordata > Amphibia > Anura > Bufonidae > Rhinella > Rhinella marina. The sequence goes on from ONZH01028319.1 coordinate 58,403, forward strand.
CCCCATTAGTGCCCACCAGTAAGAATAATGCCCCCATTATGTTCTGCATTTTACATCCTATAGAATTTCAGTTATCAACTGGAGCTGGCATTTTTAGTGTAAAAAAGTAAAAAAAAAATGCAAAAGGTGCAAAAAATGCCACTCATTTTGTTAGAATCTTCTTTTTGCAGGGACGCAGTAGAGCGCTATTCTCCTCTGAAAGCAAGGCTCCATCCAAGTAAGGGCTCATGCACACGAGTGTGTGCAGTTAGTGCCCGCGCTGTGGACCGTAATTTGCGGTCCACAACACACGGGCACTGACATTGGGGCCGTCGCATGCGGATCCATTCATTTGAATGGGGTCCGCAATCCGCATCGCAAAAAAGTAGTGCTTCCGTGGCGTTCCGATTCATGCCTCCACTACTCATCTCCCGGATTGTAGACCCATTGAAGTGAATGGGTCCACGATCCATGATGCGGGCTGCACACGGCCAGTGACCGTGTATTGTGAACCCGGCGTATGGGGGCCACAATACGGGCCGGCACCGGCCGTGTGCATGAGCCCTAATGGAGCATGAAAAATGCGGTAAAGAACCCATGCACCCTGTAAGGCCTCTTTCACACGATTGAGTTTTCCATCCGGATGCGATGTACGTTTTTCATGCATCATCTTTGCGTTCAGGAAAAAAATTAATAAATCGCAGGATGTTCTATATTGTGCATTTTTCACGCAGCTCTGGCCCCATAGAAGTGAATGGGGCTTGTGTGAAAAACCAAAGAAATCCGGATGCAATGTGTTTTTCACTGATGGTTGCTGGAGATGTAGATTGTTATTCTTCAGTTTTTCTTCACGTGGGTGAAAAACGCATCAATAACTTATTGATGTGCCGTTAATAACCACCCTCTGTTTTCTATCACTGAGCCAGTTACTTACCCACATACAGACATTTTCTCCCAGGCCAAGCATTCTCATTTTATATACTAACCATTTATGTGGTACCGTGTCAAATGCTTTGGAGAAGTCCAGATATACGACATCCATTGATTCGCCGTGGTCCAGTCTAGAACTTACCTCCTCAAAGAAACTGATTAAATTGGTTTGACATGACCGATCCCTCATGAAGCCATGCTGATATGGAGTTATTTGCTTATTTTCATTGAGGTACTCCAAGATAGCATCTCTTAGAAAACCCTCAAACAGTTTACCCACGACAGATGTTAAAATTTACCGGCCTATAGTTCCCGGGCTCTGTTTTTGGACCCTTTTTGAATATTGGCACCACATTTGCTATGCGCCAATCCTGTGGAACACTCCCTGTCAGTATAGAGTCCTTAAATATCAGAAATAAGGGTCTGGCTATGACATTACTTAATTCTCTTAGGATACGGGGGTGTATGCCATCTGGTCCTGGCGATTTGTCTATTTTAATATTTTTAAGACGCAACTCTACTTCTTCCTGGGTCAGACAGGGCATTTTTAATGGGGAATTTACTTTTATATTCTGCATTTCTTCTGACAGTTTATTTTCCTCAGTGAATACAGTGGAGAAAAAGATATTTAGCAGCTTTGCTTTCTCCTCATCGCTCTCTGCAACTCCCCCCTCATTACTCTGTAAGGGGCCGACACCATCAGGTTTATACTTTTTACCATTTATATATTTAAAGAACATTATAGGGTTAGTTTTACTCTCTTTGGCGATTAATCTCTGTTTTGCAAGGAAGAATGGGCAAGAATTTCAGTCTCTAGATGTGCAAAACTGATAGAGACATACCCCAAGCAACTTGCAGCTGTAATCGCAGCAAAAGGTGGCACAACAAAGTATTAATGCAAGGGGGCTGAATAATTTTGCACGCCCCAATTTTCAGTTTTATTTTTACAAAAAAGTTTAAATGATCCAATAAATTTCATTCCACTTCACAATTGTGACCCACTTGTTGTTGATTCTTCAGCAAAAATGTAAAATGTTATATCTTTTTGTTTGAAGCCTGAAAAGTGGCAAAAGGTTGAAAAGTTCCAGGGGGCGAATACTTTCGCAAGGCACTGTAGGTAAGCATATAGGTTGTACAGTGGATATAGGCGGGTGAATAAATAAATGAATTGAGGAATAAGTATATATCCCAAACAATAGTCCTGGTAAATGGTCAGAGTCCTTATAATTATATTTTTGGATAGAAGAAATATTCTTAGTGCTTATTATAGCTCCTCTGTGCTGTCCTGGAGAGAGGTAATGTCCTTAATATTATAACTCCTTTACATTAATAAAGCTTACAATCACAGATAAGGAGATCAGTCCATTTGGTATAGGACTTTTGAGTACGTTACCCAATCCAGGGGGATAAGTTGCTCTGTCCACCCACGCTGCTTGATTCACCTCCGCCAGTCTGAAAGCTCAGAAGCGCGCGCCTCACTATTGCGCCTTTTCTCAGCGTCCCACGTGGGCGCTGCGCTTCAGTGAGTTTTGCCGATAATGTTGTATTCCAATATGTTCTTTAGGGCTTGCTACCGGGTAGGATCTAGTGTTTAACTGTTCCTGTGGAGTTTGCTGCCGGGTGGGATGTATTGTTATATCGCTCTTATATGAATGGGTTTATATCAAAAGCCCATGCAATAATTTGGACACCACTGAGGAAGGGGTATGATTACCCCGAAACGCGTTTGGGTATACAAGTGGCAGCTCTATAAGACTACACTATATGAAGATATCTCAATTGTGATTTTATAATCCAGCTCATTTTTATAAATATTTTTGGATTTTATTTATTTGTTTTTTGGGCTATTTGTAATTTTTGGGGGGGATTTTATTCCCTTGATTTATACCATTTATTGTGGACTTATTTTTTTTGTGGACTTATTTTGGATCAATATATAAGACTTTATGCCCAAATTATTGCATGGGCTTTTGATATAAACCCATTCATATAAGAGCGATATAACAATACATCCCACCCGGCAGCAAACTCCACAGGAACAGTTAAACACTAGATCCTACCCGGTAGCAAGCCCTAAAGAACATGTTGGAATACAACATTATCGGCAAAACTCACTGAAGCGCAGCGCCCACGTGGGACGCTGAGAAAAGGCACGATAGTGAGGTGCGTGCTTCTGCGCTTTCAGACTGCTGGAGGTGAATCAAGCAGCGTGGGTGGACAGAGCAACTTATCCCCCTGGATTGGATAACGTACTCAAAAGTCCTATACCAAATGGACTGATCTCCTTATCTGTGATTGTAAGCTTTATTAATGTAAAGGAGTTATAATATTAAGGACATTACCTCTCTCCAGGACAACACAGAGGAGCTATAATAAGCACTAAGAATATTTCTTCTATCCAAAAATATAATTATAAGGACACTGACCATTTACCAGGACTATTGTTTGGGATATATACTTATTCCTCAATTCATTTATTTATTCACCAGCCTATATCCACTGTACAGTCATGGCCAAAAGTTTTGAGAATGATACAAATATTAATTTTTACAAAGTCTACTGCTTCAGTTTTTATAATGGCAATTTGCATATACTCCAGAATGTTATAAAGAGTGATCAGCTTAACAGCAATTACTTGCAAAGTCAATATTTGCCTAGAAAATGAACTTTATCCCCCAAAACACATTTCAACATCATTGCAGCCCTGCTTTAAAAGGACCAGCTAACATCGTTTCAGTGATTGCTCCATTAACACAGGTGTGGGTGTTGATGAGGACAGGGCTGGAGATCAATCTGTCATGATTAAGTAAGAATGACACCACTGGACACTTTAAAAGGAGGCTGGTGCTTGGCATCATTGTTTCTCTTCTGTTAACCATGGTTATCTCTAAAGAAACACGTGCAGTCATCATTGCACTGCACAAAAATGGCCTAACAGGGAAGAGTATCGCAGCTAGAAAGATTGCACCTCAGTCAACAATCTATCGCATCATCAAGAACTTCAAGGAGAGAGGTTCCATTGTTGCCAAAAAGGCTCCAGGGCGCCCAAGAAAGACCAGCAAGCACCAGGACCGTCTTCAGCTGCGGGATCGGGCTACCAGCAGTGCAGAGCTTGCTCAGGAATGGCAACAGGCAGGTGTGAGTGCATCTGCACGCACTGTGAGGCGGAGACTCTTGGAGCAAGGCCTGGTCTCAAGGAGGGCAGCAAAGAAGCCACTTCTCTCCAGAAAAAACATCAGGGACAGACTGATATTCTGCAAAAGGTACAGGGAGTGGACTGCTGAGGACTGGGGTAAAGTCATTTTCTCTGATGAATCCCCTTTTCGATTGTTTGGGACATCTGGAAAACAGCTTATTCGGAGAAGACGAGGTGAGCGCTACCACCAGTCTTGTCTCATGCCAACTGTAAAGCATCCTGAAACCATTCATGTGTGGGGTTGCTTCTCAGCCAAGGGAATCGGCTCTCTCACAGTCTTGCCTAAAAATACAGCCATGAATAAAGAATGGTACCAGAATGTCCTCCGAGAGCAACTTCTCCCAACCGTCCAAGAGCAGTTTGGCGATCAACAATGCCTTTTCCAGCATAATGGAGCACCTTGCCATAAAGCAAAGGTGATAACTAAATGGCTCAGGGAACAAAACATAGAGATTTTGGGTCCATGGGCTGGAAATTCCTCAGATCTTAATCCCATTGAGAACTTGTGGTCAATCATCAAGAGACGGGCGGACAAACAAAAACCTACAAATTCTGACAAAATGCAAGCATTGATTGTGCAAGAATGGACTGCTATCAGTCAGGATTTGGTCCAGAAGTTGATTGAGAGCATGCCAGGAGAATTGCAGAGGTCCTGAAGAAGAAGGGTCAACACTGCAAATATTGACTTGCTGCATTAACTCATTCTAACTGTCAATATAAGCTTTTGTTACTCATAATATGATTGCAATTATATTTCTGTATGTGATAAAAATATCTGACAAACACACATAAAAACCAGAGGGCAGCAGATCATGTGAAAATATAATATTTGTGTCATTCTCAAAACTTTTGGTCATGACTGTACAACCTATATGCTTACCTATATAAATATACAACTAAATATTTGTGTTGTCTATATATGTGGAGGATTTAATGAACCCTACTTCCACATAGACATACAACATAAACAATTCAGTGTTGGAATTGGTATATAGTCTTATTGGATGAATAGATAGATTGATATATTTATATTTTTATCCTTTATTGCCTACACATTTTTATTCTTGTATATATATATATATATATATATATATATATATATATATATATATATATATTTCTACTTGTAATTAATAAATTAGGCTAAATATTTTAACCTTCAACACTGTGTAGATCTACTCTTCCTTATGTGAGTATGAACAGACTTCAATAGAGATGAAAAAAAGATAGGGGTGGAGATCACCAAATATATTCAGAGTATAGACCTTAACAGGATATTTCTCCCAAAACATATATATTTTATTAATTCAATTAAAAAGTATTATATCACACACAGTTAATAGTATTAAATATTCAGGTAGGCAGATAGAGGTAATATAAGGGGGCCGTTTTCCCTGGTATGCCCTGACTAAGGCCCTTTGCCCAGCGATACCCCCAGATGGTAGAAGTACCCTATCCCCGTGCCTAATCTGTCAATCCCTATTTAACCTTGATAGGGAAAAATTGGATCTGCACCAGTATAATAAACTAGAGCTGGGCGATATGGCAAAAAAAAATAAAAAATCTCGATTTTTTTTTAAAATTTTTGGACGATTCACGATTTAAATCTCGATTTTCTTAGGTTATTAAAAATATAAAAAAATAAATTAAAAAAGCCCACCGTGCCCCCATCAGCCCTCAGATCAGCCCACTGTGCCCCCATCAGACCTCAGATCAGCCCACTGTGCCCTCATCAGACCTCAGATTAGCCCACAGTAGTGCCCCCTTCAGCCCTCAGAACAGCCCACTAGGCCACCATAAGAATAAAATAAAAAAATCCCTTACCTGTCCTGCGCCGCGGCTCTGCTCCAGCGCTCCTCAGTCTTCTTCTCCCTGCGCTGCACTGTCACCTGACTGCGTGCAGCGTCAGGTCAGAGTGCGCGCACTACGTCCTGACGCTGTACATGGTCAGGACAGTGCAGCGTGGCCCCGGAGAAGAAGAGGAGCGCCGGACTCCGGAGCAGAGCCGCGGCGCAGAACAGGTGAGAGATTTTTTTTTATTTTATCTGGCGGGCGCCATTTTAGGAAAATCGAGTTCACGATTTTCCTAAAAAATAAAATCGTGAGGCTTTCAATTGGCGAATTAATCAAATTAATTTGATTAATCGCCCAGCCCTATAATAAACCCCAACGCGTTTCGCCCAACTCTTGGGCTCCTCAGGGGGTTATTAGAGAGAAGATTAGTAATGGTAATGGATTCCCAAATAAAGCTCTAATCACCCCCTGAGGAGCCCAAGAGTTGGGCGAAACGCATTGGGGTTTATTATACTGGTGCAGATCCAATTTTTCCCTATCAAGGTTAAATAGGGATTGACAGATTAGGCACGGGGATAGGGTACTTCTACCATCTGGGGGTATCCCTGGGCAAAGGGCCTTATGTGAGAATGCACACGGACATATTTTCTTTCCGTGTCCGTTCTATTTTTTTTTGCGGACCGTATGCAGAACCATTCATTTCAATGGGTCCGCAAAAAAACAAAACGGAAGTTACTCCGTGTGCATTCCGTTTCCGTATGTCTGTTCCGCAAAAAGAATAGGACATGTCCTATTATTGTCCGCATAACGGACAAGGATAGGACTGTTCTAATAGGGGCCAGCTGTTCCGTTACTCAAAATACGGAATGGACACGGATGTCACCCGTATTTTTTGCAGACCGTAAAATACATACGGTCGTGTGCATGAGCCCTAATACAGTACCAGCTAAGGAGATGAGATTTTTTTTTTAAATGGTGCAGAGATTTTCTGACCTGTGGAGTGAAGGAGGCCACATGTCCTGAGCTTAAAGTGAAGCTCATCTGGTGAATGTTCTAACCAGTCCATAAAAGACAGGGCTGGGGTGCAATACCAGTTACAGTCTACAGACTATTGTGGCGCTGTTTTTGAAAAAAAATAACCCCCTTTTTTCTAATCCTGGATCCCCTTTTGAGCATGTTTTGGTCTAGAAACACATAATTAAAGGGGTATTCCCATCTTAGACACTGATATCTCCTAGCATATTGCCCACCTGTCTCCAGAACTCGACCACCAAAGTAAAAGACAGCGCAAGCACGGCCACCCTCCATTCACTGCTTTGGGAGTTTGAAAATACCCAAGTGCTGGTTTGGCCATTTCCGGCAGTCCCATAGCAATACATGGAGGGGCGGCCGTGCACTCTTCATTCACTGCTATGGGATTTCCAAAAATAGCCATAAATGGAGAGCACCCTGTGCATGTGCAGTGCACTCTCCTTCACTTCAGGGGCCCTGTTCTGCACATAGGAGTTGGTCCCAAAGGTGAGACCTGCACCTGACATTGATAGTATATCCTACTGATATCCCGTCAATGTCTGAGATGGGAATACCCCTTTAATATTAGGAAACGTTCAGTCATTTATTTTAGACGAGTCCTTTATAAATAATTTTTATATCATACAAACACATATAAAAGCCATATAATCACAGTAATACTGCATATTCAGTGACTTCTTCACATGTTTTTTTGGAATTGTTCAAAGTCCTGTATGGAAGTCTTGGCGATTTCTTCACAGAAGGTCTGATCAGACATGGACACCAGCTTATCTAAGGAGACATAGTTGGGCTGTGTTGGGTCATAGATTGCTCTTCCTAGAAATGTCAGAAATTCGTGCCTTTCCTTCAGCTTCAAGAGGCTGGTGTTAAAAACCTGAAAAGCACAAAAAATACATCAATCAGTGAAGCTAGTTCTGTCATAGTAAATGGCCAGGCTTATAAAAGGCGTGGATAAAACATCTACTACTGTAGAGAAGATATCAGGAGGCCGAGACCAGGACGGTCTTTTGTACAACATGGAGCAAAGGGACTCTTGGACACAACTTGCCACCATACAGCGGAGTTCAGGAGGACACCTGTGTGGATACTTGATGCTCCTACATTATCGTAGATCATTATGTACTGTACCATGAGGAGGGCTCAGGTGGTCCCCTGGTCATTAGCCCATCTGGAAAATTCCCTGTAGGGTCTATGGCCAAACAGCCCCTGTCTATAGGGATATATATTTTATACAGTGCAGAAATATAATGTCCAGTCCCATGAAGCCCAAGAAATGTGATGCAGCAATTGTTAAAGTGGTTGTCTCACGTCAGGAAGTGGCATTTATCATGTAGAGAAAGTTAATACGGGAATTTACTAATGTATTGTGATTGTCCATATTGCTTCCTTTGCTGGCTGGATTCATTTTTCTATCACATTATACACGGCTCGTTTCCATAGTTACGACCACCTTACAATCCATCAGTGGTGGCCGTGCTTGGACACTATAGAAAAAAGCACTAGCCTATGTGTGCTCCCACAGTCTCGGCCACCAGAGAGGCCAACGCTTTTTCCTATAGTGTGCCAGCACGGCCACTGCTGCTGGATTACAAGGTGGTCATAACCATGGAAACGAGCAGTGTATAATGTGATGGAAAAATGAATCCAGCCAGCAAAGGAAGCAATATGGACAATCACAATACATTAGTAAGTGCCTTGTATTAACTTTCTCTACATGATAAACACCACTTGCTGAAGTGAGACAACCCTTTAAGGGGCAGAGTGCTGCAGAGGTGAAAGTTAAAGGGGTATTCCGGTTGTTAGAAGTTATCCCATATCTACAGGATATGGGATAAATATCAGATCGGAAGAGGTTCCACTGCTGGGACCCCCACCAATCACGAGAACGGGGCCCAGTACTCCCTCAACCCCCTGAAATTAAAGGAACGGCCGGTCAGGCATGTGTGTGGCCACTCCTTTAATTTCTATGTGAATTCCGGATATATTTCCTTCTGTTGTCCCTATTGCCTCCTTTGCTGGCTGGATTTATTTTTCCATCACATTATACACTGTTTGTTTCGACCATCCTGTAATTCAGCAGTGGTGGTCGTGCTCGAACACTATAGGAAAAAGCACCAGACTATGTGCGCTCCCGTGTTCTCGGCCACTCGAGAGGCCAGCACTTTTTTCCTATAGTGTGTTAGCACGGCCATTGCTGATGGATTACAGGGTGGTCGTAACCATGGATACAAGCAGTGTATAATGTAATAGGAAAATGAATCCAGCCAGCAAAGGAAGCCATATGGACAATAACAATACCTTAGTAAGTGCCTTGTATTAACTTTCTCTACATGATAAATGATATTTGCTGAAGTGACATAACCCCTTTAAAGGGGCCGTCCTAGATTCATTAGTAATACAACTCTCGTTAGATCAGGCAAAACTGAACAATTTTTCAATTGGATTCCTTTAATAAAAAATGCTCTTCCTGAGGAACGCTGTTCCCCGGTGCTAAAGAGGCTTGTGCCACTAATCTGCCGGGTGTGACTACAGCCTGATACGTAAGCGTATAATTTCATGTGGCGGAACGGATGCTCGCAATGTGAAATTACCTGTGGGAAATGAGTGATGAGGTGGTGAGGAATCCCCATGGTATTGTGCACATAATCAAAGGTTTCGGTAAGTTTCCTCTTGTTACCCCCTAACATCTTAGGAACCCTCAGCGCGATGTGTTGTATTTCATTTTTACGAAATCCAAATTCGATTTCAAATACCTAAAGAGTGAACAGAAATGCATCAATATATAATGGAGAAAAGGCAGAGAGTTAATAAAAGCAGAACAATACGAAAAAGTAAGAAAAACTCACATTAGTGGCTGAGAAGAGAGGTTATTACACACATCATTAAACTATTGTCTTAAAAGGGTTATCCGAGACTAGAAAATGTCCCCCATATGCCCGGGGGACACACTGAATCTAGTTAACTGGCTCCCCGCATCACTCATCGCCGCTGCTGCTTCTCCCCAAGCGAGGATGAAAACATTAGGTGTTGAGGAGGAGCAGCCAATGGCAGGCGGTGACGGGAAGGAGCCTCCCAATCGTCACCCGCGAAGCTTGGGAGGCTCGTCCCTGTCACTGCCTGCCATTGGCTGCTCGCCCCAACACCGGATGTTTTCATCCGCGCACAGGAAGAAGCAGCAGAGGCGGCGTGGGGACCAGGAGCAGTGCAGGGAGCGGGGTAAGTATATTCATTGTGAGGGGCCCGAGCATATAGGGGGGGTAATTTATAGTCTAGGATAACCCTTTTAAGAAACTAGCCTAAGGTACTATAGTCGTGCCCCCTATGGATGGATGTTATCTGTACTGGATTACGGGGACAGTTATTATTCCTGAGCTTTAACACAGCCAAATGGACCTGAAAAGCATCAGCCAGAAAATGACTCACAGACTTGGGGGAATGCTATGGGACATGTACAGTGCATGGAGTGGGGAGGAGGTAGCAAACACCTACTCATAATGGCGGATTCATTTGTAAAGAAGTGTTACCTGTCATTGTAATCCTGCCTGCAATGATAATGAGATGACTGATGGCAAATCGATCTTTATAGAATAGGAGGTCTCAGTCTATAGAGGGTTCAGTGCCCAAGACTACTCCTTATGTGACTAGATGTCCTACAAATGCTAGGCTGCACACACTTCACGGCTTCAGTTCATTTAACTGGACATTTCCATCAGACAGGGGTAAATTTTATTCAATATTCATAGGAAATTATATATTTTTTAGAACTTTTGGCAGTACTATACCAATAAAATCATTATCTTTCTGTAGCAATCCGTGCATAGAGAGAGGACATTTCTATACAGAAAGGTGACCTAATGTCAGTTTACTGCTGCTGTGGGGGGAAGGTGTTATATGAAAGGTAATCACCTTCATCACAGTTAGCACAGAATTAGGATAACAGTATGAAAGCTCCATTGTTAACTTGATAGGCCTAGATAAAGATGTCCACAGGAGAGCATTTGTACATATCAGTGTCTAAAGCAGTACAGGGGGGTGGACTCCCTCTGGTCATAGAGATGGTCTGACAGAGAGTTAAACAAAGAGGAAGTTAGAGAGCCCTGACAGGAAATAGATGGTGGGACTACAAAAACATTATATCCAGAAAATCACCCACCCGCTTTTTTGTTTTTAAATAGAATATTCACATATACTGTAACTTTGGTAAATGGGTTATCCAAAGCTGTAAACACCCTCCCCCCCTCACACAGAATACTTACCTAGTACCCGACGCCTGTGTCCTTCTGCATCCCTCCACAGCTGTGGCTGCATCTCCCCTTCATGCAGATCACAACATCCAGCAACAGAGAGTGAAGACAATAGCAGGCCGCGCCCCAGACCCGCTCCCCTTGCTTCACGGGTGGCCTATTGGCTGGACCCCCCGTCACTGGAAGTTGTGGTCTGCATGATAGGGAGATGCAGTGATGGCCGTGGACGGAACCAGAAGGACACAGGCGTTGGGGACCAGGTAAGTATTCTGTGTATGAGGGGCCCAGACAATGTGTGTATGTGTGTGTGTGTGTGTATGTGTGTGTATGTGTGCGCGTGTGTGTGCGCGTGTGTGTGTATGTGTGTGTGTGGGGGGGGGGGCGGTTTGCAGCTTTGGATAACCCTTTTAATATGTGCTAAACATTTTTTTGATGGAAGTGACCCTTTAATCCCCCTCCTCTATCTCTGTCTGTAAAGGACATATACTATATTCCTGTGCAGCCTATTTAGGATCAGCCCATTCCCTTATTATAATTTATCACATTTTCCATTAGTATCAGATTTTACAGTGACTCTCCAGTACTGGATAAAAATTTGACATAACAAGGCAATGTACTGCCCATCCTCCCACCCCCCACAGTCATCAATGTTGGTCCATCCGAGAGCAGAGGAAGGGGAGTGTCTCAGACGACTACTGAAGCACAGTATGAATAGGGTAGCCTGAGGAGCTTGTGGCCATTTGGGGGGCATTTAACAGGGACCTGAAATCAGCAGATACGTGTTAAGCAAATTTTAGGCAGAAAAAAAAAATCTATTTCCTCATTTTCCTTGTACTCTTCTGTCCCTTTGTTTACATGCAATAACAATCTCTGCCCCTCCCCCTGCTCTGCAAAGGGAGTGAATACAAGTGTTGCCCTGAGTGACATGTCTGCCTGCTCAGCAACTCAGCAACATGTTGTATGTGTAGGACTTGTGCAATGCTCTGCAGAACTCCTCTAGTTTGTCAGCTCCTGTGCCCAGTATTTGTCTCCTCACTGCCTGCAGCTACTGAGTAAAGCCTTCAGCCCTGAGTCTGTGCTGGCTGAAGGAGTTAAAGTCTTATCTGAAAGAATCCAGGGAGGGAGCAGAGAGCAGCAGCCAGCAGTGCAGGGGGCGTGGCCAGCACAGTGACTTCTCGTGTGCAGACTCTTATCTGATCTCTCAGGCTTGTGCATGAAGCATCAGCAGAGTGGGAGAGAAGCTGACATCACAGGTCATGTGACCCTCAGTGAAATCTGAGAAAGGGGCCACTGAAGTTAAAGTAAGTGCATTGAAAAAACATTAGATTTGCCTAGTTAGAAACATACAAAGGACAAATAATAACTTGGACAACCCCTTTAACTTGTCTCTTTACCCCTTATATTGCGGCGGTTCCTTTGCCGGCCAATAGTATAGAAGAGAATTTCTGGCCACTGGTGGATTGAAATGAGTTATTTTTGTAATTTTTTTTGACTACTTTACAGATCAAATTTTTTAAAACCTCTCCAAACACAGAAGCGGAACTGATCAACTCATGCCGCAATGAAGAGAGAAGTGAAAAGAGACTCAAGAGCCGCCTCCTCTACCTTCAGATTCTCTTTTATAGGTTCAAGGCTGCCGGTTACAATCCTTGGAAGACGTGTTACCAATTCCCGAGTCTGTACAAAGAGTAAAAAAAAAAAATAATAATGTCATCTCATCTATATGTTCTGAATAACAATGGCTATAAAGTCATAAAATTTAAAATCCAGCATCTTTGTAATAAATATTTAGGCCTTTTTTTTGTGTTTTTTTTGTGTTTTTCCCAGTTAATTTTCGAGTCCGTGCAAATCTAAAAAAAAAAAAAAAAAAAATCTAAATTGGGAAGTAAATCCTGTTGCCGCCTCCAGGCCATCTGCTGCCAACGGATCATTTATATTGTACTCAGCTCAGCCAAATAGCGCACACAAACATATAAACCGTCGAATGAAAGGACTATTGGGTCTTCAAAGTATAGTACAGAGACAGATAGGAAACAGAACAGATACAGATCCATCAACAGCAGCGTTGGCGTCTTTCACATTTGCGAACAGCCTGCTGGGGCTCTCTGGATCCGGCGTAGATAGATGTTACCGCAATGCCTGCCAGCCCCATTGACTATATCATCTGCCAGAGATCCATCCGCTACCTGGCAAATATGCCAGGATTTGGCCAGACAAAAAACCGCTGAGGGCAGCGATTTTTGTCAAGCTGAATCCCAGCATACTGATCTCCGTCGGATCCCATTATAGTCAATGGGGCCAGCGAGCATTGCGGTAACATCCGGCTATGCCAGATCCAGAGAACGGAGACTGGTAGCACTAGTGTGAAACTACAGCGCATGATGATGTGAGCACAGTACAATAAACCCGCCATCAGACAGGAACTGAATGTACCACACAATACTATGAAACAGTCAGTTCAGGTGAGGGAAACCGCGGTCAGTCTGGGAGATGCAGCGCACACAAGGGCGGTGTTTCACGGACTAAGCGTGGTCATGTGAATCAATCATGAAGATTTTTTTTTTTTTTTTAAATAAAAAACTGAGCTGAACATTTTTTTTTCTTAACTCCTTGACACCCGGGCCAAGAACAGTTTTAAAAAATTTTCAACTTGCATTACAGCGCTTACAGCTTTTAAACATTTTTTTTTATTTGTTTTGTTTATTTTTTTGTTTGTTTTTTTGTGGGACAAGTTGCACTTTTTGGAAGTACCATTGCATCGATATTTTTTTTATCTTGAAAAAATGCAATTAATTTATTGTGCAGGTTGTGATGATATCAGATATGTGTATGTTTTCGTTTTATGATACAGTTTATTGCAAAAACATTTTTTCACTGAATTCACAGATATCCTCGACATAAAAGGACATGCCATGGATTTACAATCTGCACTGCATGTACATTTATGCTGCAGATTTTTTTTATTTCTTTCTTTCTTTTGCAGCCTGTGGATGAGATTTATTAAAATTTCATCCACTTTGCAGGTATTGTACAACGCAGTGGATTTGCCGCATGAAAATCTTTAGTGTGTATGTCTCGTATGGACACACCCTTTAGCATGGTTTCACATCACTTTTTTTTTAAAACACTTTTTTTTTGGCAAACAAACAAAAAAAAAAAACTCGGACAGATGTTACATATTGGCCAATCAGAGATTATAAAACGTCCTATAAACACTTTTTGTTGTGGTGTTTAACACAGTTGAAGGTTTTTTGTGCTAGTTCCTTGCCATTTTTTTTCATTTCCTGTATGCTCTGCACGTGATGTTTTTTCAACATTTTTCCCAGAGATTTCTGTAAATTAAAAGGTTCAGGTTAGGCTACTTTCACACTTGCGTTTGCAGGATCCGTTTGTGAGATCCATCACAGGCTCTCACAAACGGTCCTGAACTGATCAGTTTTGTCCTAATGCATTCTGAATGGAGAAGGATCCGCTCAGAAAGCATCAGTTTTGCTTCAGTTCAGTCTCCATTCTGTTTTGGAGGCGGACACTAAAACGCTGCTTGCTGCGTTTTGGTGTCCGCATGAAGAAACTGATGCAAACGGATCGGTCATGACTCAAAATGTAAGTCAATGGGGACGGATCCGTTTTGTCTGACACAATAGAAAACAGATCCGTCCTCCATTGACTTTCAATGGAGTTCATGACGGATCCGTCACCTGCACACATACATACATACACACATATAGACATCACATAAACATACACAGACATATACACATACAAATACACATACATACTTACATGCTCCCCGCAGGTCTCCACAGCGCAGGAGGAGCAGGACGGCGCACACATAGGACGATTCCACCCGGTGCCCAGCAGAGGGCGCTGTGGGGAATCGTCCTATGTGCGCGCCGTCCTGCTCCTGTACTGTGCTGTGGAGACCTGCCGGGAGCATGTAAGTATGTATGTGTATATGTCTGTGTGTGTGTGTGTCTGGGTGTATGTACTGTGTGACACATGTCCCTGCGGCAGCACGGATCCGGTGGCACCCTTCACCTGCCGGATCCGTGCTGCTGCTAGTGTGAAAGAGGCCTTAGGGGTCAGCTATTCCGTTCTTCAAACTACGGAACGTACATGGACATCATCCGTATTTTTTGTGGATTCGTGTTTTTTGCGGACTGCAAAATACATACGGTCGTGTGGATGAACCCTAAAGACTCACACATAGTTACTGCAGTGTCTTGCAACGAGCTGTGCCCCGGCCAGGACAAATTTTTATCCCCTGAACACAAGCTATTAAAGGCGTATTGAACTCCAGCAAGCAGAGATCTTGAAAACTGTACTTATCTTTTTTTTTTTTTTTTTTTTTTTACAATGGACTAACTTTATTTGCGGAAACCAGAGTGCCCCTTTAACATCACGGCTCATGAGACACAGTTTAATTAGGGCTGATAGCGAGACGACGAGAACTTGCACGTATTAGGTCATTTTTCTGTAAGTGATCAGGGGCTGCTCTAGGTGGCGCTGTACACCAAAGCGTACGACAAATCAAACACAGGAAAAGCAAACACGACAAGTATCTTATGCCAACACATTCTTACCCTCTCGCCACTGAGTCCCAGTTCTTTCTGAAAGAAGCCCAGGCGGTTATCCAGTCTTTCCACAGAAAAGTTCAGTAAATAGGGGGCGCGGGAGATCATTCTTGCGATCGCATGCCTGCTGAATTTTTTAGAGCTCAGGTAAGCCACCCTGCAGGGATGAGAGCACAGCACATTACCTGGAGAACTCCAGACCGGCATGAGAAGGTGCTCGCTAGAGTCAGACACTTACAATGAACAATACAAATATATTGTGTTTCAAGCTGTTTTTAGCACAAAAAATATGAATGAATGCAGTGAAACTTAATTATGAGGATGCATTACCATTCTGATCCTTGTGATTTAAAGGGCCAGTACCCTAAAATACGAGTGACTTTTTTCAATACCTGCAGATATGGATGTACGGTACTTTTTCATATCCTGATACAATGAGACAGTTCACATTGATACTCTATACAAAGTTGCATTATCATAGTTTCCAGTGATCCTGGGTGCTGAAGACTGCAATGGAGCATGGAAAGGGGGAAATATACTCCAAAGTGGACGGATTATGGTGGTTTAGTGGGCATTTTTAGGTTGGTCATGGGATGAGACTGGTCGTTACCTCGGTGGAGCTTAAAAAGCATCATTCAGCAGAATCAACCCTATTAAACCAAGCATGGTGTCTGGTAGAGTTGATCCTACTGATTAAAATTATACCAGTCTTAGGCAACTTTCACACGAGCGTTTCTATTTTCCGGTATAGAGTTCCGTCATAGAGTCTCAATACCGGAAAAAAAACGCTTCCGTTTTGTCGCCATTCATTGTCAATAGGGACAAAACATAACTGAACAGAACAGAGAGCTCCAAAATGCATTCTGTTCTCATACCGGAGAGCAGCACGTTGTGGTTTTCTTTCCGTCCTGGAATGTGGAGCAAGATGGATCCGTCATGAGCCACAATTCAAGTCAATGGGGACGGATCCATTTTCTCGGATGCAATCGGTTGTATTATCAGTAATGGATGCGTTTTTGCTGAACCCTGCCGGATCCAGCAATAACGCTAGTGTGAAAATAGCCTTCTAGGAAAAACGGATGCCTGAGAAAAAGATACTTTTAGGCCTCTTTCACACGAGCGAGTTTTCTGTCTGGATGCGATGCGTGTTGTGAACGGACAGCATCCGGACTGAATCCTGGCCCATTCATTTCAATGGGTTTTTTCACATGAGTTTTTCATGCATCATCTTTGCGTTCAGGAAAAAAAATCGCAGCATGTTCCATATTGTGTGTTTTTCACGCAGCCCTGGCTCCACAGAAGTGGATGGGACGTGTGTGAAAAACAGAAGACATCTGGATGCATTGCGTTTTTCACTGATGGTTGCTGGAGATGTAGATTCTTATTCTTCAGTTTCTCGTCATGCGTGTGAAACTCATCAAAACTAATTTCATCTGAGCAGGAAAAAAAAACGCACGCGCTGAACGCAATCGCGGACAAAACTGATTGAACTTGTGTGCAAAACCATCAGTTTTTTCCTGTGCAGATCCTGATACAATGCGTAGTTTCAATGCACCGAGAGGCGAGGTGCGGACCCTCTGTCCACCTCAGCTTCCCACTGCTGGCCCAGCCCATCGCTGCACTGAAGACCTCATCTTCTGGGGAACACCACAATCAATTTTCACAAGATAGCTATCATTTTAATCAGCAGAATCCACCCTGCTAGGCAGTATGTCTGGTTTAATGGTGTTCATACTGGTGACAGCCGCTCTTTAACCCTTTAGATACCTGAGGTTTTTATCATTTGTTCATTTTTATTTTTCTTCCCGGAGCCATATTTTTTTTATTTTTGCAGGACAAGTTGTACTTTCTGTAAGCTCTATTCAGTGATGGCCAACCTGTAGCTCTCCAGCTGTTGTAAATCTACAACTCCCACCATGCCCTGCTGTAGGCTGATAGCTGTAGGCAGTCTGGGCATGCTGGGGGTTGTAGTTTTGCAACAGCTGGAGAGCCACAGGTTGGCCCTGCTCTAGCTCAATGGGGCACCTTTATCAGGCTGACGGATTATGGTTGAGAAGGCAGCCATATCTGCTTACCTAGTTAGATACAAACATGAGGATTATGAACTACTGCCATGGGATCTGCTTAGGGTGTCCTCACACGTGGCTCAGCTGTGGATTTTGGAGCGGAATTTTCCATGTGGAATAGAACAGGGTTTTCTTTAGAATCAAAAAACCCACAAGAAATCATTATTTAGGCTACTTTCATACTAGTTTTCCGGTACTGAGTTCTGTCATAGGGGCTCAATACCGGAAAAAAATGCTTCAGTTTTGTCCCCATTCATTGTCAATGGGGACAAAATGTAACTGAATAGAACGGAGCACTCCAAAATGCATTCCGTTGCGTTCCCAGACCGGAGAGCAAACCGCAACACGTTGTAGTTTGCTTTCCGTCCTGGGATGTGGAGCAAGATGGATCCGTCATGACCCCCAATGCAAGTCAATGGGGACGGATCAGTTTAACTCTGACACAATCTGGCACAATAGAAAACAGATCCGTCCTCCATTGACTTTCAGTGGAGTTCATGACGGAAAATTCCGCCACGTGTTGAGGGCATCCTAACAAGGACCACGTTTGCAAAATCTACCATCTTCTACATGATGGCAAATATCTGACTGTATAGTCATCACATCAAGAATTGTAGATCATTTCTGGAGCACTGTAAATGATAGTATGTACGCTGCCTCCATCATTGTTGAGTTCATGCCTCCATCTTCCCACGTAACCTCCGGCTGCTTTAACAGGTTTAAAATGAAGCTTAGCATTTAGTCAATATGTAATTTTTAGGTCTGAAACACTCTGGCGATTTATTTCTATAGGTATTCAGGGATTTTGCCATTGATGCCTTATTCTCAGGATACACCATCAATATCTGATGGGAGCAATGCTGCTGCAACCAGCTATTTCCACCCCCCAATCCTCATCAGGCTTCAGAGCTGTGTAGTTTTGGTGCTGACTAATGATCGGCAGGGGTTCAGGGTGCTGGACCCCTCATGATTAGCTAAGTAGCTCTGGCCATCAGTCAGCTCTGTTCAGTGTGTAGTGGACATAGCTGGTTTCTGCAGCATTGCTCCCATTGGATTATATGGGAGCATCACTGCAGTAACCAGCTCCATCTGTTACACAGTGGATGTAGTTGTGAAGTTCCCGCAGGACATCTGATTGGTGGGGGTGCAGGATGTCAAACCTCTGTCAATCAGATACTGACGGGCTATGCTGTGGTTAGGCCATCAACAGGCCCTTTTAATAGTTAATCTTTATAAGGGTTTGAGCTCTGTTTTTCTGATACAAAGTTTTAAATTATTATTACTATTTATTGTTATTAAAGTGCCATTCACTCCATATGATAAGGGGTACACATACATAATACAGACAATTGCACTAAGCATGAACAAGACCAGTTACAAACTGGTACAGAAGGAGAGAGGATCCTGCCTGCGAGGGCTTACAATCTACAAGGTATGGAGGAAGGACACAGTAGGTGAATTCCCAACATACCTACAGATTTAAAACAAAACAGGATGGCAGCCACTAGAGGGCGCATGGAAGCTTTACTGCAGCCAGATTTCAATGTATGCAGTAGGCTCTTAAGCTCCCTCTAGTGGTGATTGCAGGTAGCAAGTATGTTGTCTCTCTAGGGGATTTGAAACTCTGTATAAGAAAAACAGAGTTCTAACCCCTATAAAGTTACTTTAATAAAACAGAAATTAATTTTGAACCAATTAAACAAGTAAACTGTTTTTGCAGGACGGACAATCATTTTGAGCTCAGTCACATAACAGGCCTCACCAGAGTGTTGTGGCCTCTTAAAACTGATCCGCGGGGGTGTCAGGGGTCAAACTTCCACTGATCAGATACTCAAGACCTATCCTGAGAATAGGTCATCGGTATTAAATACTCGGACAACCCCTTTAAAGGGGTTCTCCAGGAATTTAGAAGATGAAACTACTTAAATATTACTTTATTATAAATATATTCCCAAATAGCTTTCATTAGTTATAATGGCTCGTTTTTTCTGGGGAGCAGTCACCAGGAGAAACAAAACGGCCACTGTCCTATAAGTACACACAAAACCTGTCCTAATCACACAGGAGGGCAAGTTACTTCACAACACTGAGGTAAAGAGCTGCCTCATCCTCCTCTCTGCTTTGCTTGTCAGGAATGATGATCTGAATACGGATGATAAGATATTCAGCTGAATCTCTGTAGGAATGGAGTCCATGAGGAGAAGTACAGAGAGGACATACAGGACAGACTGTGGTAATGGAGACTGCATCCCCACCCTCCTGTCTATATTTCATGTGTCCTCATGTACTCCATTCCTACAGAGATTCAGCTGAAGATCATATATTTCATGTGTCCTCATGGACTCCATTCATACAGAGATTCAGCTTAAGATCTTATCAGCTGTATTCAGATCATCATTCCTGACAAGCAGAGAGGAGGATGAGGCAGCTCCTTACCTCAGTGTTGTGAAGTAACTTGTCCTGCTGTGTGATCAGGACAGATTGTGTGTGAACTAACAGGACAGTGGCCATTTTGTTTCTCCTGATGATTGCTGCCCAGACAAAACGAGCCATTATAACTAATGAAAGGTATTTGGGAATATATTTATAATAAAGTAATATTTACGTATTTTCATAATTCTCGGAAAAACCATTTAACAAACAGCACAAAGAAGTATGCATGCACAGAAGTCACATATAAGCTTTGTCTCCCAAAATCTGCTTTCATGGACCGAAGTAACAAAGGACTTGTAATACAAAATATAAGCCCATCAAACAGTTGTTTCAAATACTTCGATTTAGAAAATTCTCTGGAAGAGGATTTCTCTTTGAGCGAATAGGGGTAATAAATAAACTGACTACTATTTCCTAGGCATCATAATGTTAATCAGTAGTGGTTGGCAAATTTGTTTGCCCAACTCAAGTTTCATCAGTCGCCAGGCCATGAGGATGCATTGGCAAACTGATTCACCAGAGAGAAGGTTGGCCATACACCAGATACCCGCCAGCTGACTCTCTCTCGGAACCGGTCTGCCGAGTGTGCATCTGAAAGCTGCTGCCAGACACCTCTGGTGGCTGCTATCTCCCCAAGAACAAAAGGATTGGGTATGTTGAAATCCAACTGTCCGATCCTTATCTGCCTTAACATCTGCTGATGAGGGGCAGAGTGGGAAACCCCCACATACACATTAGATGGCAGGTCCACCTAGTATACTGCACATCTAATGAGTATGGCCATAGATTTACAATAAAAAGCACATGAATAAGGCTGGCACCACTAAGCCCTGTTATTAGGTGCCACACACCCACACATCATAATAAACCAAGAAAAAGAAGGTGTGGAGTAGGCAACTGGAATAAATGTAATCAAATCCTGTCTGTATAAATAATCTCACTACTTCATGTGCAGCGCTCGCAGTACAAAAGATAACACAATTAAAGGGACACTACCATCCACATATTCTCACATTTTAACAGCCTATAGATGAATATTCTATGTTAGATATTAAAAAAAATGGGAGAATGGTTTTCTGGATATACCGTTTTTTTGTGCACCATAAGACGCACCTAGGTTTTAGAGGAGGAAAATAAGAAAACATATGTTTTTCATCACACCTCAGATCAGATCCGTCCATCAGACCCCCAAAACCAACCCCCAATCCTCATCAGGACTCAGATCAGACGCCCATTGCTCTTCAGACTTCAGATCACACCCCCAGCAGACCTCAGATCACAACTCCATTCTTCATCAAACCACCATTAGACCTCACATAAGACATAAAAGTCTTAAATAAATGAACTGATCTCTTCTACTCCGCACGGCGCACTCTTCCCACACTCACCGCTCCCCGGTCTTCTGCTGGCGCCTCATTGCACTTACACTGGTCACAGCACATAGCATGGCACCAGCAGAAGAAAACCAGGGAGCGGTGAGTACAGCCAGCACAAGGAGCACTGTATTCACCCCTCCCCAGTCCTACTGTGCACTAGTGAGTATTTTCATAACGATAGTGCTCACTAGCATTCCCTTCATAAAATGCACTGCCATTTTCCCTCCACTTTTTTAGGGGGGAAGAAAAGTACCTATTATGGTGCGGGAAATAGGGTAATTTTTTCAAGTCACTCCATGTATTCTACTTCTTATTTTGGCTCTTTAACTTCCTCCTTAGTTTGGACTTTTGGCACAGCAAACAGCCTCACTTGAGTTTCGCAGTCAGACCATTCACTGCGACCAGAGAGCTCCTTCCTATAGTGACTCAATTATAGGATCACACATTACACTAATCAATAAAATGCTCTACTGTGCTAATCTGTAGGGCTCTAAAGAGAATAGAGCAGTCATACTGCTATTCTAAATCTACTAATCTACTATTCTACTAGCAGATATCATCTTTCCGCACAGCAGCAGTAACCTGACAATGGATTTTCTATCGATATAGGAGGCCTTACCTACTCTGTGCTGACTGCTACAGAGGGTCAGCATTTGGTACTTAACTTTTAATGGTATAGTCCTACCAAAATGAAAATGAAAAACAGCCCCATACTCCTAAAAATGTTTTCTATGAATATGGAATTTAAAAAAAAACACCGCTCTCTGATGGAAGTGTCTCTTTATAAGCACAAGTGGTGCAATGCATAAACCCAGGGGAAGTATCCTGAGAAATACTGACCATCAAACCCAATACTCCAATCACAGGTAGTAAACAAAGTGCCTCATAATGGCTATAACATACTGTAAGCATATGATACATCCTGGAACCAAATAAAAGTACACTGACGGCTCAGCTGATCCGTGTAGTAAACAAGTGCCGGTGCTACAATCCTGCCGGTGGTCTGACACCAAACCCAAAAAGTTATAGAACACAATGTTAAAGGAGTTGTTTGGATTCAGACCTGACAAGAGCATCGGAGCATATCATGCTCGGATGCTCTCCTTTGCCCTGCGCTGAATCATGTAGGGCAAAGGCATTTTGCCCAGTTCTGGTGACGAATTGGGCTCTGCCAGGCGGAGGCTTCGTCCAGCAGTGAGCCCGGACAACCCCTTTAATGTGGATTGGCAATCAAATAGATATACATGTAAAATAAATGAAATTAATGGATAGATACTGGGGGGGGGGGGGTCATTTATTAAGACCAGCGGTCTTAATAAACTCCTATCCCTGGCGGTGGAACTGCCAGAGTTATGAAGAGGCGCAGTTCTAAATGTAAGACCGCCTCCTGTCCTTTTCCTATGCCTGAAACGGGCATAGAAAATGTTAAATGATACGGCCCGTCCCCTTCCCACGCCACAGCCACTTTTTTAGACCTGGAGTGAGTGGGGAAAAGTCGCAGACTGCGGCGCAACTAACCGTTGTGCTACAATCTGCGCCTGAAATACGCCTAATATAGGCGGATTTCAGCTTCATAAATGACCCCCCTAGCTGTTTATATATTTAGTCTGAGCAGCTAGTACCTATGCATCCATTTTATTTATTTTTACATTTATTCTGATTGCCATTTTGCAAGAGTGCCAATCCACATTAATACTATACGATAAGTCCTGGAAAATTCTATAGCTGAGAAAATACGACATCAGATGTCAGCCCTGCTGGAGACAAATTGTGGACCCCCCTGAGGAAACACTACCTCCTCCACACAGAACCATGCTTATTTCTCATGACGGGGATAACAGGCAAGTGCTGGTGTCATGTTTTGTAAGCTCTATTATTTACCGGATTTACTATATGCTTATATTACAGCCAGGGAGGCACTCTGTTCATTACCTGTGATTGGAGTTTTGACCAATTATTGAATTACACTTCCTGTGCTTTTAAAGGGGTGATCCCAAGATTAATGTTAAAAAATAAAAAATAGGCACTATATAGAACGTCACTTTCTAAGAAAGCTAGAACCAACCATGTACCTCACATGTATCCAGAGATCTCCACATTCATTGCTCTGCTAGATTTATATCAAGCTGACAGCTCAAGGGGGATGTCTTTTCTGCTGCAGCACAGGAGCGTGTCCATTCTGCTGCAGCTCTCTTCTCATAATGGTCACTGCTTCTAAGAGTAGATTCGACTGGCGGCAGTTGAAGAATGGAACTGAGCATGTGTGACCACCTCGGCAATGTTACTGAGGTGGACAGAAGATAAGAAAAAGAACATACAGCAGGTGGTGCTGTACAGATATCGTTTATTGAATAACTTAGTGGCTATTCTAAATTTCTAATTAAATGAGATTACAAAAGTATTCAGATCCAAGGGCTGGTTTGCAAAAATACTGAATATTTTTCATGGGACAACCCCTTTAAGTCTGGGGGATACATGGCGACATGTGGTGTGTCACATTGCAAGTGTGCGACACACCGCATTCACGGACAATAATCACTATTGAATATTTTTGGCTGCAGGGCACAATTCATGGAAGACTCTGTTACCATAGACAGATTGTGACTTAAAGGGATTCTCTCACTTCAGCAAATAGCATTTATTATGTAGAGAAAGTTAATACAAGGCACTTACTAATGTATTGTGATTGTCCTTATTGTCTCCTCTGCTGGCTGGATTCGTTTTTCCATCACATTATACACGGCTCGTTTCCATGGTTACGACCACCCTGCAATAAATCAGTGGTGGTCGTGCTTGCACACTATGGGAAAAATCACCAGCCTATGTGCGCTCCCCCGGCTCTGGATAGGTCATTAATAGGGATGGGCGCATCGACTTTAAAGATACTAATCCGAAGTCGATTCGAATAAAACCTAGTTAGACTACTGTATGAGGCAGGAGCTCCGTACAGTATTAGAATGTATTGGCTCCGATGAGCTGAAGTTATTACTTTGCAAAGTCTCGCAAGACTTCGAGTAATAACTTCGTAAATTAATTTCTACTGTAAAATAACTTTGTACCGAACTCAGTGGTACCTTGGAACCAAACCCGATTTCAGTACAAAGTTTTTTTTACAGTAGAAATTAAATTACGAAGTTATCATCCGAAGTCTTGCGAGACTTCGCAAAGTAATAACTTCAGCTCATCAGAGCCAATACATTCTAATACTGCACGGAGCTCCCGCCTCGTACAGTATGCTAACGAAGTTTTATGTACTCATCCCTAGTCATTAGTATCTGATTGGTGGGGATCCAACACCTGGCCCCCCCGCTGATCACCAAGTAGCGCCGCAGCCTTCTCTCTGCTCACCAAGCACAGCGCCATACATTGTATAGTGGTTGTGCTTGGTATCGCATCTCAGCCCCATTTACTTCTGTGGGGCTGAGCTGTGCCTAGGGCATGTGACCGATGTACGGTGATGTCATTAGTCTATAAGAAGGCCATGTGACTGATGAAGTGACATCACATGCCCTAGGCAAATCTGCGAGAAAGCCGCGGCGCAACTTTGAGTGGCGGTACTTTCTCAAACAGCTGATCAGTGACTGTCCTGGGTGTCGGACCCCCACCGATCAGATACTGACGACCTATCCAGAGGATAGCTCATCAGTTAAAAAATTCCGGCATAATTTATATGAACAGCCGAATGGATTCTCTCACTGTATTCTATAAACTGGGGATAGAAATCATAGGAATCTGCAACGTGAGAAAAAGTCCAAGCCGCTGAACGCTCAAATTTATTTCAAATGTCAATGAGATGCAGCTGTAGGAAGAAAATGCTAATGATCGGAGATAAGCCTGTGTGCTCAGGATCTACCTGCTAGAACACACCCTGACAGGGTTATGAAACGCCGGGATGCTGTTGGGTAGAATGTCGTATAATCGCTCAGTACAAGTGGCATTGTGTAAAGTTTGGCAGGAAGAACACACACATATCTGTCCTGACTTGCCCGTCGCCATTTTCATGTGCACCGGTGGAACAGAACAGATAATAGGAAAAGTGTCAGCGAGTGACGAGTAAAGATGGCGTGCTCCACTGACATATGTCCAGGCTTCCACAACGTCCATGCAATTGACAAGCTAGCCGTGTGCAAGTGACTGTTCAAGGTTATCAGTATAGGTTGAATCCAGCAACACTTGCTTTTTTAATGCTTCTTTATTTCATATCATCAGTAGTTACATCCGCAAATGTGGACACGTTTCAGCCTTTATCAACATATGACATCTCACTATGTCTCTACACCTTATATATAACAAGCTACCAATCAAAATCACAGTTTCACATTACAAGGGTTACATACAAAATATGGACCGGTCACAGCATACTGTGACCAATTTAGACAATAGGAACGAAATTGTGAGAAACAAGGATAGGCGCAGCGAGAGACTGAGATCTCACCGGCTGAGAAGGAGGACCCCAACGAGGTGCAGGGCGGGCGGAGGCAGTAGGGGGGGCGGGGATTGCATGTTAAAAAGGACTGGAGCCCGGGCTCCAAGAACTAAACGCCGCCTCCGGGCTCATGCGGCGATTCATTTGCATAAATTTAAAACTCCGTTTTTGGGACTTCTAAAATACAGAGGAATGCGCCAAAGGTAACATTACTGTTGTTACAACATGTGCTATGGGCATCTCTATGTACTTTATAGGGGCCTAGGAGGTGACAGACTCCCTTTAACCATCGTATTTCTCAACTGAAATACCGAGTCATAGAGCAGATAAAACCCCCTAGGAGGGGAGGTGACATCAAATCCTTACTTCTGAAGAAGGAGGCTTATTGGATGCACATGTTGGACACGCTGCACCCACGGGGCCTTAATAGAGATTATGAAATAGGCCATCTCAGTGTATAAATAGGATGATATAAGTAGCACTCTCTGTATATTAATTTTTATGATTTTATTGTTTTAGGCAGCTTTGACATAGTGACATACACGTGAACTGCAACCTGAGGAACCTGGAAGTTTATTCGGTCCATATTTTGTATGTAACCCATGTAATGTGAAACTGTGATTTTGATTGGTAGCTTGTTATATATAAGGTGTAGAGACATAGTGAGATGTCATATGTTGATAAAGGCTTGTATTGCCCGAAACGTGTCCACATTTGCGGATGTAACTACTGATGATATGAAATAAAGAAGCATTAAAAAAGCAAAAAGTGTTGCTGGATTCAACCTATACTATTCCTGCTCTTTTCCGTGCAACACATTGGAGGAGGAAGTGCTGAGCCACTCGGAAGTAAAACTGTTCAAAGTTATCAGTCATGGCACGGTAGAGAGACGCGGGCACATGGGGTCCTTCAATGTGAAAAAAATGGACCTAAATAAACTCTCTGGAAATGATCCCAAGTACTATAGGTTTAGTGCTCGCTGAACTCTTCCTGGGGACGGTATTAGGCCCCTTGCAGATGAGCGTGACACACGCACGTCTCCCGCATCGCATCTACTGGCCTGAACTCCCGGCACTGACGGGGTCACATAGTATTATATTGATTTATGATGCTATGTAACCCTTACAATTCTGTAATGTAATGGATAACAGTGACATAATGCTGTTCGTGTTATCCAATACATTTCAGAACTGTAAGGGTTACATAGCATCATAAATCAGTATAATGCTATGTGACCCCGTCAGTGCCAGGAGTTCAGGCCAGTAGATGCGATGGGGGAGACGTGCGTGTGTCACGCTCGTCTGCAAGGGGCCTTAGGCTACTTCCACACTAGCGGCACGGGTGTCCGGCAGGCTGTTCCGGCCGGTGAACAGCCTGCCGGATCCATTCTGCCGCTAATGCACGGGTGCCGCTAGAACTCCGCTCCGACCCCATTCACTATAACATGTCATAGTTTTAGTCCAGCCGCCTCTCAACATGTTTGCCGTGCTGCGGCCGGAACTCCGGC
The DNA here is from genome assembly GCA_900303285.1 of Rhinella marina. Classification (NCBI taxonomy): domain Eukaryota; kingdom Metazoa; phylum Chordata; class Amphibia; order Anura; family Bufonidae; genus Rhinella; species Rhinella marina. The sequence goes on from ONZH01028319.1 coordinate 85,960, forward strand.
CCGTCCCCATTATAGTAAGTGGGGCCAGAGCGTAGTTCCGGCCGCACACATGCACTAGCGGCAGCACGGATCCAGTAGGCTGTTCACCCGCCGGAACAGCCTGCCGGAGACCCCTGCCACCAATGTGAAAGTAGTCTTAGTCTATGGACAGAACATCAGGGGAGGAACAGGAGCTTAAAGGGGCCCCCAAAAAACCCCTAAAAGTGGCCACATGTTGTAGGAGGCACCAAACTGACAGATGACAGGGACAACAGAAGTAGGCAATGCATTAATACCACAGTGCAGCATAAAATATCACCTCAGCAAAACCAAATACCACAGTGCAGCATAAAATATCACCTCAGTAAAACCTAATACCACAGTGCAGCACTAAATACCACCCCAGCAAAACCAAATACCACAGTGCAGCATAAAATATCACCCCAGCAAAACCAAATACCACAGTGCAGCATAAAATACCATCTCAGCAAAACCAAATATCACAGTGCAGCATAAAATATCACCTCAGTAAAACCAAATACCATAGTGCAGCATAAAATATCACCTCAGTAAAACCAAATACCACAGTGCAGCATAAAATATCACCTCAGTAAAACCAAATATCACAGTGCAGCATAAAATATCACCTCAGTTAAAACCAAATACCACAGTGCAGCATAAAATATCACCTCAGTAAAACCAAATATCACAGTGCAGCATAAAATATCACCTCAGTAAAACCAAATACCATAGTGCAGCATAAAATATCACCTCAGTAAAACCAAATATCACAGTGCAGCATAAAATATCACCTCAGTAAAACCAAATACCATAGTGCAGCATAAAATATCACCTCAGTAAAACCAAATACCACAGTGCAGCATAAAATATCACCTCAGTAAAACCAAATACCCATAGTGCAGCATTAAAATATCACCTCAGTAAAACCAATATCACAGTGCAGCATAAAATATCACCTCAGTAAAACCAAATATCACATGCAGCATAAAATATCACCTCAGTAAAACCAAATATCACAGTGCAGCATAAAATATCACCTCAGTAAAACCAAATACAAGTGCAGCACAAAATATCACCCCAGCAAAACCAAATACCACAGTGCAGCACAAAATACCACCCCAGCAAAACCAAATACCATAGTGCAGCATAAAATATCACCTCACTAAAACCAAATACCACAGTGCAGCACAAACTATCACCACAGCAAAACCAAATATCACAGTGCAGCATAAAATATCACCTCAGTAAAACCAAATACCATAGTGCAGCACAAAATATCACCCCAGCAAAACCAAATACCACAGTGCAGCACAAAATACCACCCCAGCAAAACCAAATACCACAGTGCAGCATAAAATACCACCTCACTAAAACCAAATACCACAGTGCAGCACAAAATACCACCTCAGTAAAACCAAATACCACAGTGCAGCATAAAATACCACCTCACTAAAACCAAATACCATAGTGCAGCACAAAATACCACCTCAGTAAAACCAAATACCACAATGCAGCACAAAATACTGTCAACCCCTCCATAGTATTCAATGGTATCTTCAATGGTATCAGTATTCAATGGTGTCCTAAGAATGAGAATACAGTTGAACTCAGAAGTCAGGTACATAAGTATCTGATGTTCCTAGCAGTGAGGAGGGTATGGGCTGCCCCATGGGTATTGGCCCACTGGTAGAATTCCCTGTAGGGTTTATGGCAGTCCACCCCTAAGGAACACTTATGAGGTGCTCCTCTTCATCTTTTCAGCTACAGATCCGCCATACCCAGGCTTCCTCTTTTGTCATCCAAGATAGCAGCACTTTTCTCAGACTACCTGATGAATACTATGCATCAGTACAGATGACAACATCCGGCGTTGGGAGGAAGGGGTGTGCAGAGGCGTCGGGGAGTGGGTTGTGGTTTAGCCAATAGCAGGCCGTGACAGGAACGAGCCTCCCTAGAGTAACCCACGATGCTTGGGAGGCTCGTTCCTGTTGCGGCCTGCTATTGGCTGCCTATGAAGCTTTTATAGGAGTTATTACGACGTCTGATCATAGGTATAAATTTGCTGACATATGCCCTTTAAAGGGGTGTTCCTTATACACATGAAACTCAAAATAGCAGTTTTAGAGAGGAGTTTACCAATAAATAGGTAAAAATAAAATATCAACATCACATTGAACTTTGTGAATTTTCCAACACCACAACATGAAGACTAATTTCTTGCTTAAATTACAGACTGTGCAAAACACAAGATGGACACCAGCTAGGAGGGTTACTTCTAGTCACCTAACTACTACTGCGCAGAATCACAAGGAAAGAACATACGATGGCGGCAAACAACAGGTAAGTCCCTGCAGCATCCCATACACCGCTTGCCCTCCTCCATGCTTCTTGGTAGAGCTTTAAATCTAACTGCATCAAATCAAAATACACAAGTCATAACCTGAGGCAGGATCTAATAGGATGTCAGTATAACACCGACAGAAATAATACACTGTAATACAGAAGTACTGTATGAGCAACCGAGTTCACAGAAGCATACTAAATTTTCCAATATACTTTCTGTATTGATTCCTCACAGTTTTCAAGATCTCTGCTTGCTGACATTGAATAGGAACCATCACGTACTTATCTTGGTTTCAAGTACACGACTGTATACTGATTTTTTTCTGATAGAACACTGACCCATTCTTTTCTGTGGGGCCATGCACACATCAGTGGTTTTTGTGGATCCATGTGGCCATTACGCAAATTATAGAACATGTCCTATTTCTGTCTGTATTGCGAAGGAGAACAACCCTATCGATGGGAGTGAGAAAAATGCAGAGTACACACAGAAAGTTGTTTGTATTTTGCAGAACCATTGTTTGCAAACCAAAATATGCACATGGCTGTGTGCATGAAGCCTTAAAGGGGTAGGTTATCAATATCAGATTGGCGGGGATCCCAGATGTCGGACCCCAGCTGTTTGAAGAGGCCACTGCGTTCCAGCGAGCGTTGCAGCTTCTTCATTGACCAATGACATGTTTGTTGGTGACGTGGCCTAGGCACAGCTCAGTCCCATTCAGATGAATGGGGCTGAGTTGCAATAGAAAGCACGGCCTCTGTACAATGGACGGCACTGTGCTTAGTAAGCTGTGAAGAAGCTGCAGCGCTCACAGAGTGCCATGGCCTCTTCAAACAGCTGATTTGCGGGGTCCTGGGTATCAGACCCCCGCCAAAGATAAGTCAGCAATATCAGAATCTCGGAAAAACCCTTTAATTTGCTGAAGCTGTAATACCCTTTTAATAAATGTGCCACGTTTTCTCACTTGTCTTACCCACCACCCTTTCCTCTTGAAAAGGCAGTCATAAAGTGTCAAATAAATTTAAGTTTACATAATGACTGGTACATTTAAATGGTCACTGCTGTTTCAACAAACTCCGCATAGATTAATATAACAGGTGAATATAAGAAACTATATAATATATCTTATCAGACAAACACAGCCTCTCCACTATGTCTTCAGGAACTTGGATGGACTGCCAGCTCACTGAAGGATCAGATTACATGCTGCCCATGGAAATATATGGAGAAGGAAAATGGGAATGAGCTAATAACTGGAGAATAAGGCATTTTCTCTGATAAAATATATTACAAAGTTTCTTATATTAACTTGTACCACGGATTTATGCAAAGTTTCTTGAAACGTTAGCAACCATTTAAATGTAATACATTTTGTTACATTTTGGCTACAAAAAACATATATGTGGAGCTGCTGAGGCTGACCCTTATGCTCTATTTGGCATGCCATAAAATTGTCTTTTCAAAAGAATTAAAGAAGAACTCCCGCAAAAAATTTTATTCTCTGACCTGTTAGAAAGGTGCATGATATAATCTGTAGTGATTGTCCATTTTCTTATCAGAGGCTGAAATTGAGAGTTTCCACTCTCTTCTTATTGTAGCTGTGTCATGTGACCAACTCCCTGACCTCCAACTGACCCAGGACAGCAAGCCAGTCACTTCTCTATTCATTCCTATGAGACTGAAAGTGAGGCTCCCATAGGAATGCATAGAGAATTAGACTTCCTGTCCACACATAAGGTGCTGTGTGAGTTAGTGAGTCCTAATTCCTAGTCACATGACACAGATAAGAAACTTCAGGATGATATAACTAAAAAATTCAGCTACTGGTAAGAAAATGACATTCACTACACATTATATCATGTACATTTCTAGCAGGACGTGGAATAAAATTTTTTGTGGGGTTCTTCTTTCAAGAGAAATCACTGAAAATAATGGCATGCAGATAACAATAGATACAAAAATGATATACAGACTAAGGTGATGCATATAGCTGTGCATGCTCTTCCTCTCATTGGATGCTTGACCGCACACAGAGGTAACAGGTAGCGGCTCAGTATATGTGCTGAATGTAGATGCCCAGTGAGACAATATCAAATAAAGTAGGTTTCTGTGTGACAGATCAACTTGCCGTGGTAGGCAGGCACAGATATGTTTTGATCAAAATCTCCTGTTTTATCATCTCAAAATTAGATGTTTTAGTATATGTGTATACTTTTTGTATTTATTGATGTGTGAGTGCTATTATTTTCAGCGATTTCTCTTTTTTAAATGTGACCATGCACATTTGCGTATTCATTTATCATATCATGCAGGTCAGGTCCCGACTGACAGAGACAACAGGGACCCTGAGGAGAAGACAGAAGCAGTTTATTAGCGCTTCTGCCCTCTCGTATGACGGTAGAAGATCATGGAGGAAGCAGGTGGGACGGAGCAGGAAGTGGTCGGCAGAGCAGCTTCCTCTGTTAGACCCACTCGGGGCAAGAGCAGAGCTGCAGGGTCTGCATGTGTCTAATGCCCCCACATGGGGCTGTTTTCCCCTGTAACTGGGGCTCCTGTGGATGCCACCGTTACAATGGAAACAGTAAGAAAAAAAAAGTCAAAGTCAAAATATAAGTAAAAAAAATAAAAAATAGAAATAAAAAATGTAAAAAAAATTTTTTTTAATGCAGCAGCCAAAAGAAACCGTCACTATAGTCAATACTTCAATAAAACCTATACATATTATATATGAAAACGATCGACACCAAATGGGAACCCATTGCAATTAATTTTTGTTTCAGTTTTCATATTGAAGAAATAAAAAGAATTACTTTTTTTTAAAAAATAAGAATTAGCAGTTTTCCTCCAAATTGAACCTAAAAAATAATAATAAAAAATCTCTAAAAAAACATTCTAATACAAGTGTCAAGTAAAAAAATTTCAAAGATTATTTTGGTAGTCAAACAAATAAAAATAAATTTGGGGATCTAAACCACCACGTGCACAAAATCACAAAAAGTTGCCTGGACATTTAGACCTTTTTTTAGGCCCGGTCATAAAAGGGTTAAATATTACGAGGATGTTAATTGCAATCATCCTAAATAGATAATGAAGCACAGAGATAAGAAATTACTATTTGCAGAACAGCAGCTGCTGAACTCCATAAAAGACAAAAATCAGTTTTCAAAGAAAAGCAAGGAACACGCTTCAGCGCCAAGGTTAACTGATAAACCGATTCCTGGGCGGCACATGGAAGTTTCCATTGGGGAAGTTAATTCATATTCTAGTGACAGGGCTGTGCGTTCAGAAAGGGGGAATTTGTTCTGCTCCGAAAAGCTGCAATAATTTACAATACAACGTATGCGGACAGGGAAAGGGTCTGTGCAGAATTCAGGACATGCTGCGGGTTTTAAATACACAGCTTTAGCAAAGAAGTAAAAAAAAAAAACCCCAAAAAAAAGAAAATAGCAAAACAAATGGAGCACACATAGATTTCATAGCAGATTTCACTGCAAATTCATGATGGAAAAAGTCTGCACCACTAGGCTGACAATTTAAAGGGACACTGACGTCCTCGGGATAGGTCATCAATATCTGAATGGTGGGGGGTCCAACACCCCCACCAGTCATCTGTTTAAAGAGGAGACGTAACACTGACAGGCAGCCTATTAGACTCTGCCATGCATAAAGCCATGGCAAGCCTGGGAGCCTTTATTAGACCACTGGCTTTCATTGTAACCCATCAGCACCCACCAACTGCCTTGAAGGGGTACCAGTGGGGTGTGAGAGAGCCAACTTCCTCTGTCAACCCACTTAGGTGCCACAGTGGCTTCTGACTGTGACATCTAATGGGTTAAATGGCAGGGATCAGAGTTTTCTCCCTACCTGGCTTAATATTAGAGTCGAGTTTTGCTCTGTGATGACCCAACTAACTGTGACTGCTATTATGGTGGTAAGGGGTTAATAATCAACCTTCCAATATTATTATTGCCACACTTAAAGGGGTTGGCCCATCTCAAACATTGGTGGCATATCGCTACTTTATGCCACCATTGTCTGATAGGTGCGGTTCTCAGAGGTGTGATCAGATATTGGTGACATTATCCTAGCAATATGCGAGATTGGTCAACCCCTTTAATATCACATCCAAATGCTCACCAGTCAGAGCAGTCACCCAGAGTCAGGTGAGATGTTGAGCAATCTTCTTGTGTGAACATGTCTTCTGCATATGTAAAGCTGAGTGTCACCTCCCTTGTAAAAGTGACTGCCGCATGCTCGCTGCTGTCACTAGAAAGGTTACTAAGGGTTCCCTATTGACTACAATAGATCATGCTGTAATGAGAACGCCAAGGTTATTCAAGAGCATATTATACAGCAAAGTCAGACACTGTGCACACTTGTCAGAGTTCAGCAGATTAAATACAGACATCTAATATACACACACTTGCTAATATTTGTGAGTTGGCCTCTGGGAGAATGAATGCGATTGCGCCATGCAGCCTGTTTTTTTCGCCTTGCACTCTTTTTATGTAGCTCTGCCCCTTTCATTCAAAACTCTGCCCTTTTTGCCCCCTGAATGCCCCAGGGCTGTATCTAATGACAGCATCTTGGCACCACATATAGTTTCCATACAGAAACTCGGAGGGTTCGGGGGTGGGGGGATCCCCAAACTCTTCACGAGTCCAGGAGGTCTCCAAACTCTTCACGAGTCCAGGAGGTCTCCAAACTCTTCACGAGTCCAGGAGGTCTCCAAACTCTTCACGAGTCCAGGAGGTCTCCAAACTCTTCACGAGTCCAGGAGGTCTCCAAACTCTTCACGAGTCCAGGAGGTCTCCAAACTCTTCACGAGTCCAGGAGGTCTCCAAACTCTTCACGAGTCCAGGAGGTCTCCAAACTCTTCACGAGTCCAGGAGGTCTCCAAAACTCTTCACGAGGTCCACGCTGAGGGTCTCCAAACTCTTCACGAGTCCAGGAGGTCTCCAAACTCTTCACGAGTCCAGGAGGGGAGGTCTCCAAACTCTTCACGAGTCCAGGAGGGTCTCCAAACTCTTCACGAGTCCAGGAGGTCTCCAAACTCTTCACGAGTCCAGGAGGTCTCCAAACTCTTCACGAGTCCAGGAGGTCCCAAACTCTTCACGAGTCCAGGAGGTCTCCAAACTCTTCACGAGTCCAGGAGGTCTCCAAACTCTTCACGAGTCCAGGAGGTCTCCAAACTCTTCACGAGTCCAGGAGGTCTCCAAACTCTTCACGAGTCCAGGAGGTCTCCAAACTCTTCACGAGTCCAGGAGGTCTCCCCTTTTGCTAGGAGATTCCCAGATGATCCAGGAGAGTTGGCAATGAAGATAAAAAAAATCACAAATCCCCTTAAGGTATTTTCTGCTGTCAGTGTACCCTGAGGGGTTTGTTGTTTAATGTGGTTTTCGGGGACTATAACATTGTTGGCCTATAGTTGATAGAGGATGTTATTCCCTTAGACTACAGCTCTGTGAGTAAATTGGACTGTGAAAAAAAATCTTAAATTATTGGACCAGGAGCCAGAATTGCCAATAAAAATGGTTCATACCTTTTGTGCAGATTGTCCAGATCCTGACTGAGGATGAATGGATTCTTGGTCAGGAAGGGTCCCAGCTGACTGTCTTCTACACCCACATCCTTTAGGAAAAAGAGAATTTTGCTGATATCCCTTTCAAAGTCCAACTTCAGGAGGAACGTTCCCACATGTGGCCGATTTTCTAGCTTAGACAAATCCACACCTGAGGAAAGACATGTGCATTTCAATATAGCAACATATATCATAATAATCAAAAACAAGGCTGCTTTCTTCCAAAAACAGCACCATACCTACCCAAAATTTATTTGAGGTATTGCAGCTCTGTCCCATTGACTCCAATGGAGCCGAGGGGCAATACCGAACACAACCCATGTACAGGTGTGGTGGTGTTTTCAGAAGAAAGCAGCCATGTTTTTCTAATCGTGGACATCAAACTGGCAGCTCCAGGGGAGTGTCCTTTCTGCTGTAGCTCAGGGGGCATGTGCATTCTTCTGCAGCTCTCTCCCTATCACAGCAGTTGAAGGATGAAACTGAGCATGTGCAGCCATCTCAGTAAGCAGGACAAAGAAATAAGATTAAAAAAAAAGAACAAACCGCAGGTGGCGGTGTACAGATACATTTTATTGAATAACTCAGTGGCTATACTAAATTTTTGATTACATGCAATTCAAAAAAGTATTCAGATCTAGATGCTGGTTTGAAAACTGCTGAATATTTTTTGTACGACAACCAAAGAGGAGAACTAATAAGTGGCCATTTATTTGCATGGATGCCATATTATACCACATTATATTACACATAACCAGTCCCTGATTAGGGGAACTAACTAGAGAAAGGGTTTCCCTAGGTGGACAATTCCTTAAAGCTTAACATTCAAGGCTTTTTTTCTGGGAATCAGATGGATCAGCAGGGATGGATCTCCAGCAGAATGAATAGACCAAGTGAATGAGTTGCCCATTACAGACAAGCCACTGTGCCTACAGCCCCTTGATTCTGATCAGCAGGGGTCCAAGAGAGAGACCCCAACTAATCAAACATCTGAGATCGATCCTGAGGATTGGACATCTGTGTCTGACTCCTGGAAAAACCCTTTAAAAACTAACCTCCAGTCAAAAATTATTGGAATATGCACTTCATATACAGTATGCATTTTAAAAGGGTTTTCCAGGATTTGGATATTGATGGCCTATCTCCAGGATCGGTCATCAATATCAGATCAGTGGGGGTCATTGGCAACGCGAAGTATAAAATGGACAGAAGGCACTCTTCATTGTGTAATTTCTGGTGACAGTGGACTGCAGCCTGAATGTGAGCTGAGCTGTGGTAACCTGGGAACGGCCACTATACATTGCATGGAAACCAGTACTTCCAGCTCTGTCCTCAGTGTAGCATCCTGGTGGCTGCCTGAAATAGCTGATCGGTGGGGGTGCGGGGTGAGGATAGGCCATCAATATCTAATTCCCTAAAAACCTTTAAAGGAATGTATCTTCTAAAACTTGCAAACTATTAAAAACATGTTTAATTCTAAACATATGTTTATATGTATGTTGTTAGTGATATACCCTGTTTCCCCGAAAATAAGACCTACCCCGATAATAAGCCCTAGTGCTATTCTGCCCTGTTTTTGAGTAGGCATAAAATATAAGCCCTACTCCAAAAATAAGCCCTAGGTACATTGAGGATACACTGAGAATAGGGTTATGGTCCGAGCCCGGAGTGGGTGATGTTGAGCGGAGCCCCGCAAGTGATTTTAACGGCCAGTCAGGGCCTCTTTGCTGGTGACGCTACCTGCGCAATGCTGGGTACTATAGTACACAGCGCTGCGCAGTTAGTTACCTATATACACACCTATACCCATACCCTATCCAGCGCTCTCCCCTGTGATGATCCCGCGAGATGTGACCTCAGCGCCGGGTCTCGCGGGATCACGCTGGTTGGCGGGATGAGAGAGCACACGCCGGATGACAGGATTGGGAGAGAAGAAGAAGTTCGGAGCGGAGTGTAGGTAAGCATAGCATGTTTGCACAGGGATCGGGGGAAAAAAAAAAAAATGACATACCAGTATATATTCAGAGGGGCCAAAAATATGTTCAGTGGGGGCAAAAATAAGACCTACCCCAATAATAAGCCCTAACCCTTTTTCCGGAGAAAAAAAAAGAAATAAGACCCTGTCTTATTTTCGGGGAAACACGGTATATATATATAACAGTACAGACCAAATGTTTGGACACACCATCTCAAAGAGTTTTCTGTATTTTCATGACTATGAAAATTGTAGATTCACACTGAAGGCATCAAAACTGTGAATTAACACATGTGGAATTATATACTTAACAAGAAAGTGTGAAACAACTGAAAATATGTCTTATATTCTAGGTTCTTCAAGGTAGCTACCTTTTGCTTTGATTACTGCTTTGCACACTCTTGGCATTCTCTTGATGAGCTTCAAGAGGTAGTCACCTGAAATGGTTTTCACTTCACAGGTGTGCCCTGTCAGGTTTAATAAGTGGGATTTCTTGCCTTATAAATGGAGTTGGGGCCATGAGTTGTGTTGGGCAGAAGTCAGGTGGATACACAGCTGATAGTCCTACTGAATACACTGTTAGAATTTGTATTATGGCAAGAAAAAAGCAGCTAAGTAAAGAAAAACAAGTGGCCATCATTACTTTAAGAAATGAAGGTCAGTCAGTCTGAAAAATTGGGAAAACTTTGAAAGTGTCCCCAAGTGCAGTCGCAAAAACCATCAAGCGCTACAAAGAAACTGGCTCACATGAGGACCACCCCAGGAAAGGAAGACCAAGAGTCACCTCTGCTGCGGAGGATAAGTTCATCCGAGTCACCAGCCTCAGAAATCGCAGGTTAACAGCAGCTCAGATTAGAGACCAGGTCAATGCCACCCAGAGTTCTAGCAGCAGACACATCTCTACAACAACTGTTAAGAGGAGACTGTGTGCAGCAGGCCTTCATGGTAAAATAGCTGCTAGGAAACCACTGCTAAGGACAGGCAACAAGCAGAAGAGACTTGTTTGGGCTAAAGAACACAAGGAATGGACATTAGACCAGTGGAAATCTGTGCTTTGGTCTGATGAGTCCAAATTTGAGATCTTTGGTTCCAACCACCATGTCTTTGTGCGACACAGAAAAGGTGAACGGATGGACTCTACATGCCTGGTTCCCACCGTGAAGCATGGAGGAGGAGGTGTGATGGTGTGGGGGTGCTTTGCTGGTGACACTGGTGGGGATTTATTCAAAATTGAAAGCATACTGAACCAGCATGGCTACCATAGCATCTTGCAGCGGCATGCTATTCCATCCAGTTTGCGTTTAGTTGGACCATCATTTATTTATCAACAGGACAATGACCCCAATCACACCTCCAGGCTGTGTAAGGGCTATTTGACCAAGAAGGAGAGTGATGGGGTGCTACGCCAGATGACCTGGCCTCCACAGTCACCAGACCTGAACCCAATTGAAATGGTTTGGGGTGAGCTGGACCGCAGAGTGAAGGCAAAAGGGCCAACAAGTGCTAAGCATCTCTGGGAACTCCTTCAAGACTGTTGGAATACCATTTCAGGTGACTACCTCTTGAAGCTCATCAAGAGAATGCCAAGAGTGTGCAAAGCAAAGCAAAAAAATCAAAGCAAAAGGTGCCTACTTTGAAGAACCTAGAATATAAGACATATTTTCAGTTGTTTCACACTTTCTTGTTAAGTATATAATTCCACATGTGTTAATTCATAGTTTTGATGCCTTCAGTGTGAATCTACAATTTCCATAGTCATGAAAATACAGAAAATTCTTTGAATGAGAAGGTGTGTCCAAACTTTTGGTCTGTACTGTATATCCAATTTTCATGCTGGTCACTGGAGCAGGCACAATATAGACTGACACATCCTGTTCTCTGTAGCTCACTTGTCAGCTCTGCTGTGTAGACTGGACCACAGCTAGCAGAGTATGGTCGAGTAAACGGGGGTTTGCTTGTTTTGGAAAATTCCTGTTCAGAGATTTCCTTGAAAGTAAACAGGTAGCAAGGTGCGCCCCTTGCTGAGATCCCCAGTGGTTTTCCGCAGGGAAGCCTGTAGTCCGTGTCCCCTTTCCCTGTAGCACTGCCACAGAGACATTAACCATCACACGGTGCGCGTTCACATGAATGGAGGTCTGTGTAATGCAGGATTAGAGGTGCTCGAGAGCGAGTAACTGGTCTTTACTCCAGTCAAGGAATGGGGATCCTAAACACAAACTATAAAACAATTCAGAAAAAAGGACAAATACAAACCACATCTTCTCTACAGACTTGAGTCAAATTAACCAGTTCAAGACCGGGTCACTTACCCCCTCCTTCCAGACAAGTCATATTTTCTTTTTCTTTTTTTAGTATGCGCTGTTTTAAAAAGCTATAACTTATTCTTCATTTGGTCATTTAAATAATTTTTGCCTCTTTTTGGTGATACATGGGGCTTTATTTTTATGCCATTTTATTATAGTATTTTTGATACTTGAGAAAATATAAAAAAAGTGAAAAATTGTGTTTTTCACATTTTCTTTTACATTTTTAACTCAAATATATAATGTTCCCTTTACTGTGAACAAGGGCAGGGCTAGAAGCTAGTTGTGATTTTTTTCTTCCCTAATTTAAAGTTGTTTTTTTTCCCTTTTTTTTCCTGTTTTTTTTCCTTTTTGTTTTTTTTTCCTATACTTTGTGCCCCCCATAAGGTTAACGTTACAGAAAATAATGCACTAGAACAATAGATGCAAACATAACATATGGACTAAGCCCTCACTCTATTGATAAAATCTGAGACTCTCAGCCAATATATTTTGATCAAAACACATCTGTGCCCACCTACCCGCACCAAGGTGGTCTCAGTCAGGTAGGTCCTACTCTAAACCTAACTATGCATCTACATTTGGGAGAGCAGACCCTGCACATATAGTGTGCTGCTCCTAGTTACCTCTGTGTGCATCAGCAACCAATGAGAGGAGGAGCACGAACACCTATATGTACCACCTTAATCAAGCAGCCTAAATCTTCTAACATGTCACTGAAATGTGCCAGAAGACGTTATCGGCGGGGGTCTGAATGTAATGAAACAGGTTATAAAGAAGCCTAGACCTAGAAAACACACAGATAATACCATGACGTGTGCCCACTCACCCAGCATGACAAGCTTCTGCAGAGTTTCGGAACTATCTACATAGTCTCGAAGTGTAAAAGATTGCGGCGGGATTGGAGGCGGTGGCGTTACCAGGGCAGCTTCCTCATCCGTGAGCACGTCCAGTGGAGAAACAGGAGGAAGATCTTCCAGCACTTGCAAAAAAACATATCAGAATTAAATGCATGTGTCAGCAATGTTAAAGGGAGTCTGTCAATTCCAGAATCTGGCCGATGCATCCAAATATAACCATCCCCATTCCCGTCCTCTAATTTGACTTTTTATTTTTATACTAATAGGGTTTTTGGTGCACCATGGGCACTCCATTAGGTGAACCACTGCTCTGAAAGTAACTCCACCCAGCTCCGCCCCTTCTTGTTTAAGGCCTCATGTACACATCTGTGGACCACGGTCCGTGAAAACCCGGCCGGCCATCCTGATGAGTGCACGACATCATTGGTTGCTATGACGCCGTGCACTTCATGCCGCCTCCACTGTACAGTAATACACTGGTATGATCTATACCAATGCGGATTTAGGCTCCTAAAAAAAGCGATCCATCACCATTGACTTTTAGTGACAGGTCCGTTTTTTTCTGTTTTTACTACCGGACACAAAACCGAATGCTGACGGAACGGAAGATGTCCTGATGCATCCCGATGGAATCTCTTTCCATTCAGAATGTATGAGAACTAAACGTAAATGTTTTTTTTTTTTTGTTTTTTTTTTCCGGTTTTGAGATCCTCTGCCGAATCTCAATCCCGGAAAACAACAACGCAAGTGTAAAAGTAGGCTGATTCAGACTATACATTGCCCATAAATTGGCCTTGACTAAAAATATCCTACTGTTCTGTGTACACAGCTTCTAGGAAAAGCTATGTGTCTCTATACGTAGACTACAATCTAACGCAGTGTGCAGTCTGGTCCTGCCGTCATGCGTCCTTGACATGCCTTGTTATGCATGTTATAGGAAAAAATGTAGTGTGACCTCTAGTCTGAAGGGAGGAACAAGACACAGGCAGCCTCTCTTAATGTTCCTTGAACCCCTTTGTCATGTACCGCCCCTCAGGTCCTCCACCAGGTATAAGATGGTTTATCAGTTATACCCAGAGTGTTCTTTTAAAGAGGACCTTTCACTACTCATGACATGCCTGTTTTAATAGCTTCATGCATTCCCCATGTAATAACAAGTCTGGAACATCTATTCTTATGTCTCCATGTTGTGCCATTCCTCTATTATTTGTACTAGAAGTTATGAATGAATTGCTATTTGTCTTCAGTAAAGGAACAGAGGGGAGGGGACCAGTTGGGGGTGTGTACCTGCACAGTCTGAACATGGCAGCACTGATTGGCTAGAGTCAGTCTGTGCAGGGACACACCCCCAACTGGTCACCTGCCCTCTGTACCCTTACTGAAGGCATATAGCAATTCATTCATAACTTCTAGTGCAAATAATAAAGGAATGGCACAACATAGAGACATAAGAATAGATGTTCCAGAATTGTTAGTACGTGGGGAATACATGGAGCTATTAAAATAGGCCTGTCAGGAGTGGTGAAAGGTCCTCTTTAAGGCTACTTTCACACTAGTGTTAATATTTTCCATTATTGAGATCCACCATAGGGTCTCAATACCGGAAAAAAAAAAACGCTTCCGTTTTGTCCCCATTCATTGTCAATGGGGACAAAACGTAACTTAACAGAACGGAATGCTCCTAAAAGCATTCCATTCTGTTCTCATACCGGAGAGCAAACCGCAGCATGTTGTACTTTGCTTTCCATCCTGAGATGCGGAGCAAGATAGATTCGTCATGACCCACAATGCAAGTCAATGGGGACGAATCCGTTTTCTCTGTCAATAATAGAAAATGAATCCGTACCCCATTGACTTTCAATGGAGTTGATGACGTATCCGTCTTGGCTATGTTAAAGATAATACAACCGGATCTGTTCACAACGGATGCAGACAGTTGTATTATCAGTAACAGAAGTTTTTGCTGAGCCCTGCCAGATCCAGCAAGAACGCTGGTGTGAAAGTAGCCTAAGCCATTCATTTTTTTTCCCTTTTATAAGTTGTTTCTGGGGTTTTTTTTTTTTTCTCAATACAATGGATTATTATGTTACTAGACTGTGAATCTTTTGTTCCAATTTACAGCAATAGATTTGTGTTATGATTTGGGCTCGGTGGCTTTCAGGGTGTGATAGGCGCTGTCGTACCTTCTGGAAGGGGAGCCATTTCCACTCTGGATATTACAATGGTCTCCTGTTGATTTTGGCTGATGGAAGGCAGATTGCTTGCTGGGTGGGTGACCTTTACACCATTCTCATGGCTGGATTGTGTGCAGGCTGCTCTTGACTGAAATATGCTTTTCCACACTGTGTTTTGTATCATAAAAAACTGACGGGAAAACCGATGTGATGAGAAAGGATCATCGCTCTTCAGCTGCCGAGGGGTCGGGGCCACGGAATTACGCAGAGCTGACACCAGAAATCTAGCGCTCCTCTGACACATACACAGAGCCATCCTTCACCAAAGAAATCTATAAAAAAAAACACAGTAAAATTCCTTTAATTCTTGTAGTCTGTGGTGAGCCCTAGCATAGTACCAATTCTTCATTATATTCATAGGGTCCTATAAAGGCATGGTATTATAATAGTAATAATAATAAAAATAATAAATAAGAATAAAAACAGTAATTACAAACATAATAATCATAATAAATTAAAATAAAGAATAAAACAGTAATTATAAACATAATAATAATATAGAAAAAAAAAAGAAATAATAATAATAAAAAAAAAAAATGTAATAGTAATAAGGCACAATAAAGGTCCCCAAGGACTTCCATGCCAGGAGATAAATGACGGAATAAAATGGAAAGCTAAAAAAAAATAAAAATAAAATAATAATAATAATACTTAAAGGGTTTCTGTCACCAGTTTTTTCGGTATGAATCAGGCTGACATTAGAGATGTGCTAATGTCACCTGATTCCAAATATATATCTGTTTTATTTACTGGTGCCCCCATTTTTATATAAAATGAACTTTTATTTTATGCAAATAAGGCTCCTAGGTGCAAGGGGCGTTACCTCTGCTCCTAGAGGCTCTGTTGATTGACAGGACCAGGCAGAGAAGAAACACTTCATTCACCATAGCTTTTAAGGACCTTCAATGATGTCATGACCATGTGATCAGTCACATGGTTTAGGAGGAGACAGGCTGTTTGTGTGATCCTAACCATGTGACTGATCACATGGTAATGACATCATTGAAGGTCCTTAAAAGCTATGGTGAATCTAGTGTTTCTTCTCTGCCTGGTCCTGTCAATCAACAGAGCCTCTAGGAGCAGGGGTAACGCCCCTTGCACCTAGAGGCCTTATTAGCATAAAATAAAAGTTCATTTTATATAAAAATGGGGGCACCAGTAAATAAAACAGATATATATTTGGAATCAGGTGACATTAGCACATCTCTAATGTCAGCCTGATTCATACCGAAAAAACTGGTGACAGAAACCCTTTAAAAACTATAACCAATTGCTGTTTTTTGTGCACCTCGTCTCAACAAGTGAATACAAGTTAATTAACACGTTCTATGTATCCAAAAATGGTGCCAATAAAAACTGTAAGGCCCCTTTCACATGAGTGAGTTTTCAGCGCGGGCACAATGCGTGACGTGGACGCATAGCCCCCACACTGAATCCTGACCCATTCATTTCAATAGGTCTGTGTACGTGAGCGTTTTTTTTTCACGCATTCCTTCTGCGTTGTGTGAGAATTGCAGCATGTTCTATATTCTACATTTTTCACGCAGCCCTGGCCCCATAGAAGTGAATGGGGCTTCAGTGAAAAACGCATTGTATTCTGAAGCAAGTGCGGATGGAATGCGTTTTTCACTGATGGTTGCTAAGAGATGTTGTTTGTAAACCGTCCGTTTTTTATCACGTGCGTGAAAAACTAATCAAAACGCATTGCACCCGCGCGGAAAAAACTGAACGCAATCGCAGACAAAACTGACTGAACTTGCGTACTAAATGGTGCGAGTTTCACTGAATGCACCCGGACCTAATCCGTATCGCTTGTGTGAAAGAGGTCTAAAAAAAAAAGGTATTTGTTATCCCTGTGGATTGTAATAAACCACAGAATAAGCATGCACACGGCCATAAGTGTTTTGAGGTCTGCAAAGCGCGGTTCCTTGCTGTGCGCATGCTGCCATCTTCTTTTTCACTTCAATAGAAATGTGTCTGCAAAACGGACAAGAATAGGACATGTTCTATCTTTTTTGCGGGGCCGCAAATATGGATGCAGACAGCAAGAGGTGTGAAATTTAATGAGTGGGTCCGCAGCCGATCCTCAAAAAAAAAAAAAGCAGATTGCTTGCGGACCTTCATCTGCATATGCCCATATCTAACTTGTCATTTATCGTTTATGAATGAATTACTAGCAGTCTGCAATAAAGGTTGTGAGAGATAGGTTTTCTTTGTCCCTCCTAGCCAATATAGCATATTCACTTCTCACTTTTGACCACTAGATGGCAGCTAATTAGCTAATTGAACCACATGTACATTTGTTTGTTTTAAGACCACTGTGGGGGGAAGGTTGGAATGTTAATTGCCTTTTTAAATGTGCCAATGGACTCAGGGAGGAAGTTGGTGAACAACTCCCATTTTTGCAAGTAGCCAATTACCTTCTCTTCAGGAACACCCTTTCTGTCTACCTCATGTAACCTATATAAGTGACTGTAACTGAAATAAAGCATGGCATATTTTCTGTGATACCAGCCGGTATTGGTCTCATTGAGAAAGCTATATGAGCTCATATCTACATCGATTCGGCACCACACAAAGAAGACGAATATCGCGTGAAGTGCGATAACAAGGTCCAGCTGGGTGTTACCAGTTAGGGGATGTCCTGCACAGCCTGACAATATCCAATTAGTGCTGTGTCCAACTGTGCAGGGACACCCCCCCAATTGGTGACACCTATTTGGACCTTTATTGCAGACTGCTAGCAATTCATTCCTAACTTCTATCAGGAATAATAAAGGAATGGCACAATAAAGAGATATAAGAATGGAATAGATGCTTCAGAATTGTTAGGGTACATTCACACAACCGTGCCGTCGATGTTGTGGAACGGAATTGGCGGCCCATTATGGAAATGCCTATTCTTCACCATGACTGCAGCCACAAATAGGACATGCTCTATAATTTTTGCTGGGAAGCGGAACGGAACGTCAGAACTAGACAGCACACGGTGTACTGTCCGCATCTTTTGCGGCCCCATTGAAATGAATGGGTCCGCACCCATTCCGCAAAATTGCAAAACAGATGCAGACCCATACATACGGTCTTCTTAATGAGCCCTTATTATGTGGGGAATGCAAATAGTCACTAAAACAGACATGTTAGGGGAGGTGACAGCTCCTCCTTAAAGAAGAACTCCCGCTAAAAATTTTATTCTCTGACCTGTTAGAAAGGTGCATGATATAATCTGTAGTGATTGTCATTTTCTTATCAGAGGCTGAAATTGAGAGTTTCCACTCTCTTCTTATTGTAGCTGTGTCATGTGACCAACTCCCTGACCTCCAACTGACCCAGGACAGCAAGCCAGTCACTTCTCTATTCATTCCTATGAGACTGAAAGTGAGGCTCCCATAGGAATACATAGAGAATTAGACTTCCTGTCCACACATAAGTCTCTGTGTGAGTTGGTGGGTCTAATTGCTGGTCACATGACACAGATAAGACACTTCAGGATGATATAACTCAAAAATTCAGCTACTGGTAAGAAAATGACATTCACTACAGATTACATCATGTACATTTCTAGCAGGACATGGAATACATTTTTTTGCGGGAGTTCTTCTTTAAAGGTTGTATCACTTCAGCAAATGGCATTTATCATGTAGAGAAAGTTAATACAAACCACTTACTAATTAGAGATGAGCGAATCATTCAAAATTTGCTTCACCGAATATTCGCCAAATTTCTGACAAGATTCGTATTTAAACGAACTTATTCATCGAATCTACGTTAAAAAAACCCTTTTTTTGTGAACATTCCTGCCCAAATTACGTACGTACAGTCAGCGTAGTTAAAAGTACGCAATACGTAAGCATTAGCGTACAAAAGTGCGTATGAATCCATAGCGTACTATTGACGCGCGAATGCGTCATACGCACGATGCTAGGCCGCGGCGTACAATCTTTAGAGGCAGTCCATATGAACTAGAAAAATAAGGTGCTCACTGCTGCTAGCTATCAATAAGTGAATCATTTACTAAAAACACCTTACAATAAGTGCATAATAGGACACATTGCAGTACCAGAAAAAGAATACACACAATGGGCTAAAGTGCTGAACCATTAAAAACAGTGTAGCTAAAATACAGCAAAGACATAAGTATGCAAACATTTTAGTGCAATCAATTTCACATTTGCAAGCATAAAAGGCTCAGATATACGTTTGAGTCTCTCCTTATGGATCCTAGTTGGCATGATAAAACACTGTCTGAAACACATATTCCAAAATTCAATTGTAATCCACGTGAGGTAAAATTGTCATCCAAACAGGTAATGTGTAATCCACATGGATAATAGAGAATAGCAGCAAATAGAGAACCTTTTTGGAAAAGGGGACTCCCAAATAACCTGAGAAGGGGGTAAAAAGGAAAATAGGCACGCTTAGGTGCAACTGGGACCTTTCTGCAGAGTGGGGGGGAGTCCTGACTGACAGCCATGTCCCCTCCAGCTGGGTGAGAGTCAAACAGGGGCAATACATTACATTAAAAAGCAGCACATAGAGAACCTTTTTTTTGCCAAGGGGGCTCCCAAATAACCTGAGAAGGGGGTAAAAAGGAAAATAGGTGCACTTCGGCACAACAGGGAATTTTCTACAGAATGGGGGGAGTCCTGACAGCCATGCCCATCTGGGTGAGAGTCAAATGGGGGCAACACAAATTAAACAAAAACAACTGCCAACTAGCATCTCACCCTTCAGGTGCAGTCCATGGTGTGGCTCCCATAGGTCCTCCTGCAGTGTCCTTGAAACTGCCAGTAGTTGTGTTCCTCATATGAGGGACATGAATTCCTCCTCGCTCGAGCTGCTGCTGAAGCTCATCAGAGGATGCTCCTGCCTCTTGTAAGCCATGCTCGCTGCGGTGGTGGAACTCCAGTGCCCTCTTCTTCCTGAAGTTGGACTTGACCGGGTCCGGGTGGTGGTGACGCTGGCGAGCGCTGCAGCCATTTTCGCTTTCCGGATACTCCTGCCGAGACAGCAGGGGTAAGGACTTCCGGCTGGAGTGGTTCCGGAAAGGTTGCATCCAGGAAAGAAGCCCCAGCTTCCCTGGCTGCTGCTGGCTTCATCTTCCACGGCAGCTGGTATTGGTGGACCACCGTGGATTGGAAGGTGAACGATAACGTGGTCAGCTGACCCAGCTGTAAGGACTGTGGTGGTGGTGCTGGCAGTCCAGGAATCAGAGGCTCCGGCTGAGGCTTTTCTCTGAACCGGAGGACGCCATCTGGGAACTCCTGCAGGCAGCGCAAGCGTCCTGGACCTGGTGGTTCATCTGGCCACTCTTCTGGTTCCGTTGTAGGCACCAGAGGCTTTGAAAGGACGGTAACCTTGGTTGCAAAAGGGCCTTTCAGGGATGCCATGTGGGTGTACTCCACCTGATCCCCCAAGTACAGGCTATGACGATGTTGTGGCAGGTATGGCCGTTTCACCGACCTGCGGCCCACAAAATATTCCTTTCCATCCTCATCATCCTGCAGGAAGCCAGACCCTCTCCCAAAGGAAAACCAAAGCACAATTCCCTTTCGGCGTTCCAATGAAGGATCACCCGGCCTAGGGTGGTCGAGTACCTGGATGACCCAGTCCACCACCGCGGTTTTATAGTCCCAGAGGGTCTGTGCATTAGCCGTCACAGATGGTGGAACAATTGGGTTCTGGTGTATGGAAGGGGTGGATCTCCTCCTGGGCGGCGAAGTGGATGCTCCAGCCGCCTTCCGCCGCACGAGCCACAGCAGACGCTCCAGCTGCACGAGCCAAGCAGACCTCCACCGCACGGCCAAGCAGACGCTCCAGCCGCACGAGCCAAAGCAGACGCTCCAGCCGCACGAGCCAAAGCAGACGCTCCAGCCGCACGAGCAAAGGCAGACGCTCCAGCCGCACGAGCCAAAGCAGACGCTCCAGCCGCACGAGCCAAAGCAGACGTTCCAGCCGCACGAGCCAAAGCAGACGCTCCAGCCGCACGAGCCAAAGCAGACGCTCCAGCCGCACGAGCCAAAGCAGACGTTCCAGCCCACGAGCCAAAGCAGACGTTCCAGCCGCACGAGCCAAAGCAGACGTTCCAGCCGCACGAGCCAAAGCAGACGTTCCAGCCGCACGAGCCAAAGCAGACGTTCCAGCCGCACGAGCCAAAGCAGACGTTCCAGCCGCACGAGCCAAAGCAGACGTTCCAGCCGCACGAGCCAAAGCAGACGTTCCAGCCGCACGAGCCAAAGCAGACGTTCCAGCCGCACGAGCCAAAGCAGACGTTCCAGCCGCACGAGCCAAAGCAGACGTTCCAGCCGCACGAGCCAAAGCAGACGTTCCAGCCGCACGAGCCAAAGCAGACGTTCCAGCCGCACGAGCCAAAGCAGACGTTCCAGCCGCACGAGCCAAAGCAGACGTTCCAGCGCACGAAGCCAAAGCAGACGTTCAGCCGCACGAGCCAAAGCAGACGTTCCAGCCGCACGAGCCAAAGCCAGACGTTCCAGCCGCACGAGCCAAAGCAACGTTCCAGCCGCACGAGCCAAAGCAGACGTTCCAGCCGCACGAGCCAAAGCAGACGTTCCAGCCGCACGAGCCAAAAGCAGACGTTCCAGCCGCACGAGCCAAAGCAGACGTTCCAGCCGCACGAGCCAAAGCAGACGTTCCAGCCGCACGCAGCCAAAGCAGACGTTCCAGCCGCACGAGCCAAAGCAGACGTTCCAGCCGCACGAGCCAAAAGCAGACGTTCCAGCCGCACGAGCCAAAGCAGACGTTCCAGCCGCACGAGCCAAAGCAGACGTTCCAGCGCACGAGCCAAAGCAGACGTTCCAGCCGCACGAGCCAAAGCAGACGTTCAGCCGCCAGCCAAAGCAGACGTTCCAGCCGCACGAGCCAAAAACGTTCACGCAGAGCCAAAGCAGACGTTCCAGCCGCACGAGCCAAAGCAGACGTTCCAGCCGCACGAGCGCCAAAGCAGACGTTCCAGCCGCACGAGCCAAAGCAGACGTTCCAGCCGCACGAGCCAAGCAGACGTTCCAGCCGCACGAGCCAAAGCAGACGTTCCAGCGCACGAGCCAAAGCAGACGTTTCCACGCCGCACGAGCCAAAGCAGAACGTTCCAGCCGCACGAGCCAAAGCAGACGTTCCAGCCGCACGAGCCAAAGCAGACGTTCCAGCCGCACGAGCCAAAGCAGACGTTCCAGCCGCACGAGCCAAAGCAGACGTTCCAGCCGCAACGAGCCAAAAGCAGACGTTCCAGCCGCACGAGCCAAAGCAGACGTTCCAGCCGCACGAGCCAAAGCAGACGTTCCAGCCGCACGAGCCAAAGCAGACGTTCCAGCCGCCAACGAGCCAAAGCAGACGTTCCAGCCGCACGAGCCAAAGCAGACGTTCCAGCCACACGAGCCAAAGCAGATGTTCCAGCCGCACGAGCCTAAGCAGACGTTCCAGGCACCTCACGAGTAGCAGCAACCGCAACCTCAGCAGGTGGTAAGGAAGACACCCTGATGTCTGGAGAGGGCGGTGGTTCAGGGAACTCGTCCCCAAAAAAATTTAGTTCCAATTTGGGCGCAGCTGTTTTTTAGCCATGATGATGCTTGCCTCTTGCTCTGAGGTCAGCGCTGGTCTAAACTGGTTCAGACTTCAGAGGAGGTTGGAGCACTGAGGGAGGAGTCTTCACTCCCTATACGTGCAAAACAGTTAGATCCAGGTGGGCCGGGCTGGTTTTTTCCAGTTCTGAGGGGGGGCGTATCTTCACTTTCCCGCTCTTGCGTAGGTGTATCGTCATTGTCCCGCCTCACGCAGAATGCATACTTTCTTACGATTCATACGTATCGTACGTATCATTAGCGTGTTAAATTTTGCGAAGATTTACGAATAATATGAAGCGAATCCAAAGAAATTCGAATTCGCTTCGCAGCTGAAAATTTCCAAGATTCAATACGAATCTACGAAGCGGCGAATAGATTCGCTCATCTCTATTACTAATGTATAGTGATTATCCATATTGCCTCCTTTGCTGGCTGGATTCATTTTTCCATCACGTTATACACTGCTCGTTTCCATGGTTACAGACCACCCTGCGATCCATCAGCAGTGGTCGTGATTGCATACTATAGGAAAAAGCGTCAGCCTCTCTGGTGGTTGGGACCGTGGGAGCGCACGACCACGACTGCTGGATTACAGGGTGGTCGTAACCATGGAAACAAGCAGTATGTAATATGATGGAAAAATGAATCCAGACAGCAGAGGAGACAATATGGAGAATCACAATACATTATTAGGGGCCTTGTATTAACTTTCTCTACACGATAAATGCCACTTACGAAGTGAGACAACCCCTTTAAAACAATCTGTGCTGGATACTTTCTGGGCGTCTTAGGACGGGGTCACATGTGACTGATTAGCTGCAGATTTACTGTCCTGGATTTTCACGCAGCAAAACCCAGCGTTGTACATTATCAGCAAAGTGGGCGAGAGTTTCATAATGGTGCGTAAAAAAAAATTTAAAAAACCACAGCAGAAAACCTGCGATATGGCAAATTTGAAATCAGCAGCTTGTCAATTTATCCAGCGGATTTCACCTTTCTCAGTACAGAGAGTGAAATCTGATGTTTTTTCCACCACATGTAATACGTGTCTTTTTCAATGCATTTTTTTTCCACTGGATTTTCCATCACATGTGACTCCAGCCTTACCGTTCCCTCGGCAGCTGTGTCTCTCTGCGCAGAGTTCATCAGCATAACCACATTAAGGATCTCATTCACTGGCAGCAAGCAGAGGATAGTACTGTATTATGAATGCCATTGTGCCACTTTTCATCAGACTGAACGCCATAATCATCAAG
Source organism: Rhinella marina (assembly GCA_900303285.1). NCBI lineage: Eukaryota > Metazoa > Chordata > Amphibia > Anura > Bufonidae > Rhinella > Rhinella marina. Next base: position 110,087 of record ONZH01028319.1, read on the forward strand.
CCCTCCACCTCTGGCAAACCGCTGTCGCCAGGTCACCCACTACACAACTTATGTACCAAGAAAGGATGCCACTTGGGTGCTGCACGTCCCATAACAGGGGGTTAGTGGGGTCCTCATGGTTGGCATGGCTGTGATGTACAGGGTGGGCACTGGTGACCCTTGTAACTTGGACCCTGATATTCCACATTGTGACTGGCATTGTTTATGTGACCAGTGTATGTTATGTCCTCTCTCTGTACAGTCTTATATCACACAGGAGCCTGGCAGTGCCAGCCCCTCACATGCCCTGCTGCTATATATACACACAGTACAGGTATACATTACCTTTCACCTCTGGCTCAGTCCCTCCGCAGGTCACTACCCACGTGGGTACCAAGCACAGCCAAGCACTTCCTCTTTGTCCTGTACCATTCTGTAACCACAGAGGGGGGCAGACTTACTTCCTGTCCTCCTTTACAGTTACAGCTCAGAGGACATATAATTACTATCAGAACCAGTGCATAAATGATACACGGCACAGATATACCCTATACACCGCGCAGTCAGGAGCAGACGGGCATGCTGCGTGTTTAGAGCCCCCCCCCCGCACGCGTCTGCTTGGTAAGCTCCGGGCTGTGAGTGCGGCTGCTCGCTTCCTGTGTGGAGAGGGCGCGCGCAGGGGACATGGCGTCCTGTCTGCGCTCCAGAACCCTGAGCAAAGACGATGTCAACTATAAACTTCATTTCAGGATGGTCAACGAGCAGCAAGTGGAAGACATCACCATAGACTTCTTCTACAGGCCGCACACCATCACCCTGCTCACCTTCACCACCATCAGTCTTATGTACTTCGCCTTCACCAGGTAAGGGGGCGCTGTAAGCTGGTAGGGGCACTACAACTCCCAGCAGTGCCATCTAGTCTTGTAGTGGCACATCTGGATGGTCTCTGTGGCTTATCCATGTAATCTGCATGTGAGGAAGCAGCATCACAAGGACTACTACTCTCAGTGATGGACTACTCACTGACAGCAGAACAGTTCTTTCCCACCTTTCATCATTTTTTTTCCATCCCCGCACAGAAAAATGAGGTTATGATATCCCAGTGACACCAGCATGTTGTGGCCAGGCAGAACTGTCAGAGGGATGAGACCCACTAACGTGCCATCGGTAGGGGCACCGAATTCCCTAGACCAGGGATCAGCAACCTCCGACTACAACTCCTAGCATGCGCACCTGTTCAGCTGTTGTCCCATTTAAGGGAATGGAGCATGCTGGAAATTGTAGTTTTGTAACGGCTGGAGTGCCATTGGATTGCTGACCCCTGCCCTAGGGGGAGATTTATCAAGATGGCTGCTTTCTGCACTGGTCTTGATATCCCCTGCGCTACCGGAGGTGCACGCCTCATCATAAATTAAGTGCATCCTTCGGCAGTCCGTGCACCTAAACAGAAATCTACGTCATCTTAGAGCTGCAGTAGGTTTCTAGCTTCATTTTCACCAGAAAACTGCATAAATGAAGATAAATTTGTCATGGCTGCAGGTCACGCCCCCATCTGTCCTTTCCTTGCCCCCTTTAGGAAAAGTGGCGAGGGCGGCCTAAAAACCAGAGGTGCGACGCATAGTTTGCAACTTTTTAACGGCACTTTTCAGACACAAAGGAGATGATAAATCTCTCCAATAGAACCTGGTACCCCCTTTAATGGGAGCACTGGAAATAGCTGGATGTGCCGAGTGCTCCCATTCATTTCTACGGCCAGCTATTCTGGGGCCCTTAAAGGGGTTGTCTCATCTGAGACAATGGGGGCATATTGCTAGAATATGCCCCCATTATCTGATAGGTGCAGGTTTTGCACCTGTCTCCTAAATGGAGCTCCGAAAGTGGTGGAGGGTGCACTACGCATGCGCAGCCGCCCTCCATTCATTTCTATGCAGCCGTCAAAGATAGGCACTGGCTCGGCCATTTCCGCTGGGGCCCATAGAAATCAATGGGAGCCGTGGCCGGTCATGGGCGGTGCGCTTCCATTCACTTCTATGGGGAGCCGGCTTGGTGGTGGCCGGACCGGAGTCCTCCAGCCACTAATTTGCGGGGCTCCGTACTCAATATAGGTGTGGGACCTGCAGCTATCAGACAATGGGGGCATATCCTAGCTGAGACAACCCCTTTAAACCTTGGTAATAGTGGAGTTTGCCATAAAGTCGTCATGGACATAGGGCGTCCCCCTCTGTGAGCCACAGTGGATACATAACAAACAGCTTTGGCTCTAGAGCAGGGATCAGCAACCTTCGGCAACATTTCGTACAGTGCAATAAGCAATAAGACCCTTATTTCTGATATTTAAGGACTCTATACTGACAGGGAGTGTTCCACAGGATTGGCGCATAGCAAATGTGGTGCCAATATTCAAAAAGGGTCCAAAAACAGAGCCCGGGAACTATAGGCCGGTAAGTTTAACATCTGTCGTGGGTAAACTGTTTGAGGGTTTTCTAAGAGCTGCTATCTTGGAGTACCTCAATGAAAATAAGCAAATTACTCCATATCAGCATGGCTTCATGAGGGATCGGTCATGTCAAACCAATTTAATCAGTTTCTATGAGGAGGTAAGTTCTAGACTGGACCGCAGCGAATCAATGGATGTCGTATATCTGGACTTCTCCAAAGCATTTGACACGGTACCACATAAATGGTTAGTATATAAAATGAGAATGCTTGGCCTGGGAGAAAATGTCTGTATGTGGGTAAGTAACTGGCTCAGTGATAGAAAACAGAGGGTGGTTATTAACGGCACATACTCAGATTGGGTCACTGTCACTAGTGGGGTACCACAGGGGTCAGTATGGGCCCTATTCTCTTCAATATATTTATTAATGATCTTGTAGAAGGCTTGCACAGTAAAATATCAATTTTTGCAAATGACACTAAACTGTGTAAAGTAATAAACACAGAAGAGGACAGTACACTGCTACAGATGGATCTGGATAGACTGGAGGCTTGGGCAGAGAAGTGGCAGATGAGGTTTAACACTGACAAATGTAAGGTTATGCACATGGGAAGGAATAATGCAAGTCACCAGTACATACTAAATGGTAAAATATTGGGTAACTCTGACATAGAAAAGGACCTAGGAATTTTAGTGAACAGAAATCTAAGCTGCAGAAACCAGTGTCAGACAGCTGCTGCCAAGGCCAATAAGATAATGGGCTTGCATCAAAAGAGGCATAGATGCCAGTGATGAGAACATAGTCCTGCCACTTTACAAATCACTAGTCAGACCACACATGGAGTACTGTGTACAGTTCTGGGCTCCTGTGAACAATGCAGACATAGCAGAGCTGGAGAGGGTTCAGAGGAGGGCAACTAAAGTAATAACTGGAATGGGTGGACTACAGTACCCAGAAAGATTATCAAAATTAGGCTTATTCACTTTAGAAAAAAGACGACTGAGGGGAGATCTAATAACTATGTATAAATATATCAGAGGTCAGTACAGAGATCTCTCCCATCATCTATTTATCCCCAGGACTGTGACTGTGACGAGGGGACATCCTCTGCGTCTGGAGGAAAGAAGTTTGTACACAAACATAGAAGAGGATTCTTTACGGTAAGAGCAGTGAGACTATGGAACTCTCTGCCTGAGGAGGTGGTGATGGTAAGTTCACTAAAAGAGTTCAGGAGGGGCCTGGATGTATTTCTGGAGGTAATAATATTACAGGTTATAGTTACTAGAGATGGGTCGTTGATCCAGGGAGTAATTCTGATTGCCTGATTGGAGTCGGGAAGGAATTTTTTTCCCTAAAGTGGGGAAAACTGGCTTCTACCTCACAGGGTTTTTTTTTGCCTTCCTCTGGATCAACTTGTAGGAAAACAGGCCGAACTGGATGGACAGATGTCTTTTTTCGGCCTTATAAACTATGTTACTATGTTAAGTGCTGATTATATTTTCATAAGAATTTGGGAACGTGAAATGTCCTATAAATGTCTGTTCTATTCCTGATCTAAGGATTTAGGCTTTCAGTTGAGATGACTGTGTGCTGCCCTTCATGTAGATGCTCAGAAGTGAAGCTCCTCCGCTACAGATCAGAGGAAAAAGGCACTGGGAAGGAATGGCTGCACTCATCTCAGATCTACTAGAGAAAACAGGATTAAAGAGGTTTTCTCACTGGTTACAAAGATTAGCTTTCATCATAAAGGGACAGTTAAAAGATGACATTTTCTAAATACTGTGGTCTGTACATTTTACTTTAGTCATGAACTATAGACAGTTCAGCAGGTTTCTCATTATACACAGGTTTCTATGGTAACCTGCATACCAGAAAGACTGTTATATGATTGGCTGAGAGCAGGAGTGACCTCAGTAAGCAAAATGTGTTGAGGACTGAGAAGGACAGCTTTACCTGTAATTGTGTTAGAGATCACAACCCTCTGTTAGAGTAAGTTAATATATGCAAATAACTGCTGGAGACCCCCCCCCCCCCCCCACAGCCTGAGGAGACAGTGTGAGCGCAAACTGCCTGTCAGTCAGTGAATCATTGTGCTGAAAAAAACCCTTTAAGGCAAGTACTTCTTAGTATATTTAAACTTTCAATAAACTGGGCATAAATCAATTGTCCATGTTCTCTCTGTATGCTTTATGTTTTATTTTGCTTTTCCTCTGAGCTCTTGTTTGGAGAGGTTAGCTGATCTGATGGCTTCTATCTGCTGCTGATGCAAAACACCTAGGGTCTTATGTATGAAAACTGTCTAGGTGTAGAAGTTTCTTTGTTGCCCATAGAAACTAATCAGAGTTTCCCTTTCATTTTATATAGTGCTCTGGAGAAATGAAAGGGGAGCTCTGATTGGTTGCTATGGGCAACAAAGAAAGTCTTAGACCTAGACAGTTTTCATACATCAGGCCCTTAGTGAGCTGTACCCAGAGAAGCCTAATACTGAAGGTTCAGAGTAAAGATATCTAGTAAAACATATATTACAGACTCTTTGTCATGACATATCTGTACTATTGATTTATGCAAAGTTTGTTTCAAGTTATCACTTAACCCCTTCCCGACCGGCGGCGTACATGTACGGCGGGTGCGGCGGGCGTCATGGCCGGCAAGTCTCTGCTGTTTCTAACAGCAGAGACTTGCCGCTTCTTACCCCCGTCTGCGGAGATTTCCTGGGCCTTCTGACGCATCAGGATGCATCAGGATTGGCCAATCGGGGTGTCTGTACACCATATGAAAACTGTAATCCTCGCTGGTGAGGATTACAGTTTTCAAACTGCAATTCTTATTCTGGCCACTAGATGGCAGGCCAGGATAAGAAATGAGCAATTCATGGATTTAACTGCATCTAGTAAATCCATGATTGCTCATAAAGAAAAAAAAAACAAAACACAATATATGAGCTCATATTTGAGCTTTAAAATAATCACCAAAAATTTTTAAAAAATGTTAAAAAATATATATAAAAAAAAAGATATAAAAGTTCAAATCACCCCCCTTTCCGTATAAGTAAAAAATAAATACCTAAATAACCATAAATATAGACATCATGGGTATCACCGTGACCGAAAACGCCCGTACTTTTAAAATATAAAAAAAAATTCCAATACGGCGAATTGTGTGGCGGAAAAAAGCGTCCAAATGGCGATTCGCTGTTTTTTGTCGCTTTTTTTTTTCTAAAAAAAAAATAAATAAAAAGTGATCAAAAAGTCATACACACCCCAGAATGGTATCAATAAAAACTTCAGATCGCCCCGCAAAAAATGAGCCCCCATACAGCTCTGTACACCAAAAAGTATATAGGGGTCAAGATATGACAAGGAGGGGGCGGAGCCACGCCGCGCAGCTGAATGGCCGCACGAGTCTGAGCTCCTCTAGAGAATCGGCTCATTTCCCAATTAGTAGCTTTTAAATTCAGCCGACATGGGTAAAGTTGGAAAGGAGAAGTCTCGAGAGCACACTGAGGGCACTCCTGCCCGTGTAAAACAACCTGACATGGAAAAATACCTGAAAAAGAAGCCGCTGCCAGCTAGCCAGGGAGCGCCCAAGATGGCGCCGGACCCTACACTGCAGTCTGACGCAGATGACTTCTCAGACGCTGGAAGTATTTCTGAGGCCTCAGAGGTTCGGCTACCAAAAGGGGACCCTCCGATTTCTAAATCGATTCTCCAAGATGTTTTGGAGGCAGCCCTATCTCCCCTGAAGAAAGATCTAGCTGATATCAAGGAAGATCTGAAGCATCTGGGCCACAGAGTGGTAGCGCTAGAGACGACTCAAGAAGCGATCCTGACGTATGGAGTACAATCCGGTGAGGTTCTCTCTGCGCATAAATCATTGCTTAATGAAGCTTTCCTCAAGCTAGAGGACCAGGAGAACCGCAGTCGGCGACGAAACCTGCGGATACGTGGCTTACCTGAATCGGTTGCTGCAGAGGACCTCTCGGCGGCTGCTAAAGACCTCTTCTCCACGCTTCTGGGACCTGATAGGGCCGACATGGTGGTGATAGAGAGGATCCATAGGGCTCTTCGCCCTAAACCTAAGTCTAACGAGCCACCCCGCGACATCATTTGCGGCCTCTTGAGCTTTGTGGACACTGCAGAAATTCTCAGAAGTAGCAGGTCCGCGGGTTCCCTTCATTATCAAGAAACCTCCATCTCAATATTCCAAGATTTGGCGCCATCAACGCTAGCTAAGCGCCGTGTGTTAAGACCACTACTAGAGGCTCTCAAAGCTTCCAACACTCCTTTTCGGTGGCTTTTCCCTTTTGGACTTGCTGTGATGAAGAATGGCAGACAAGTCACCATTAGAACCCCACAAGATCTACACTCAGCGTGGGACACGCTTGGAATGGCCCCACTTGATATTCCTTCCTGGATGCCAACGGATCAAGGGGATCCTCTCCCTGTCCCTCCACGACCGGACACTTGGAACCTGGTGTCACCCGGGAGATCTGGAAAAGCCCAGAGAGAACGTTACGCCAAAACCAAGACCTGAAGGACAGCTACTTTTGACCATGTAGGCCGTTCATTTACATAGGCTTCTTGAGCAGGCCTCTTGTTAATTCTGGGCTCTTACGCTCCCAAGTGTGCTTGTTTGCTTTTGCCCACCCAGAAGGCTTGCTAGTGTAGTTACTAGGAGGGCAGTTGAGCCCCTCGTTTGGAGGCCTTGGCCTTATGGCCTTCTCCACCTGGAATAGCCTCTGGTTGCCCGCCATGTTCCCCTGGCGATTCACTTGATTTTCAGTCGAACTTTTTATGATATTCATTGGTTTATTGTAGATAAATGTTCTGTCTCATTCTGATATATTGCCTTACTTTCATAATACTTAGGCACAGTTTTTGTCACATGCCCCTATGTTATATTCGTGTTGCAGGGTATTTGCCGATTCTTCACCTGTTTAGGTTCTACTGGCTGTGTTACAGCCCATGGAGGCTCTGTGGGCCCCCCCTCCTGGAGACCTGGCCACCCGTGATTGTTTTCGGGGAGATTGGCTTGGATTCAGGTTTGCCACAGAGCTTCTGAGTTATTTTGTTTTTCTGATTTGCTTGTCATGTTGTGACTTTGCATTCACCCTATCTATCTCTTTTTTCCTCCTACTGTCCTGTCCTTCTCTTCCTGTTCCGACTTTCTTCCCCCCGCTGAGGGATCATGATATATACACACTGTACCATTATTTATCACCATGGTTTCTATTGTAGTCTCATCATTTAATGTCAGAGGTCTGAATGAGCCACGCAAACGGTCGCAGGTCATCTCCTTGCTACAGAAAGATAAGGTTTCAGTCGCATTTCTCCAAGAAACCCACTTCAAATCTGGTAAGATACCTCATATTCCCCCGAAGAGATTCTCCCAATGGTACCATAGTACACATGACACTGCGAGCAAGGGAGTTAGTATTGCGATTCACAAGCAAGTTCCCTTTGTGCACTCTGCTACCATAACGGACTCGGAGGGGCGGTATTTATTCGTTAAGGGGACAATAGCGGGTACGATGGTCACGTTAGCTAATTTATATGCTCCAAATAAGCGGCAGATCCAGTGGCTCCTTCAGACCCTTCGCTTACTGTCCACAGTTAAAGAAGGCCTCGTAATCCTAGGTGGAGATTTTAATCTTCCTTTAGACCCTGACTTAGACTCCTCCACAAAGAGGTCTTCTGTGTCTTATAGATTGCTAGCTAAACTTAAGAGTAAATTGCGCTCGCTGGGGGTTATAGATGTCTGGAGGAACTTTAATCCCTCCACCCTAGACTACACATTCTACTCGCAGTCAAGGTCTTCGTATCACAGACTAGATTATCTGTTTATGTCCTCAGAGCATATCACCTTTGCTACTAAAGCTACCATTGGCAGCATTACTTTATCTGACCATGCCCCGGTCTTTTTACACTTAGGCATAAAAGACTTACCAGTGAGAGACTGGAACTGGCGTCTCAATGAGACACTGATAGCTGACCCAACACATATCACTCAGCTTACATCTGTGCTGAAGGAATACTTTCAGTTTAACTCCACGGATTCCATGTCCCCCTCTTTCGTTTGGGAGGCCCACAAATCTGTAATCAGGGGGGAGCTTATCTCCTTAGGCGCTAAAGTTAAGAAGCAACGGCTGGCATCCTTAAATAACATTCTCTCCCAGATCTCTAAACTGGAAGTAGTGCATAAGCAGAGCAAGGCTCGTAGTGTCGCCCAAGAACTGGTGAAACTCCGCACTGAACTTAAAAACTTATTAAATGTTACTTCCGCTAAGTTGCTGTTTAGGGCCAAGTTTAGGGCCTATGCGCATGGGGATAGGGGAAATAAATTGATGTCTGCACTTTTTAAGAAACAACAAACAGACTCCTTCATCTCCTCCATCAAAGACTCAGAAAACACTTTGCAGACTTCCACACCTGAGATTGCTAGGGCCTTCCAGAATTTTTATGCCTCTTTGTACAATCTACCGCCCACTTCTGTAACCCCCCATCACACACTTGCCGAAGCAACCACAGCCTTTCTTTCCTCTCTTAACCTCCCGAAGCTTAAGGATGAGGGCTCTGCCCAGCTACTAACGCCTGTTACTGAACTAGAAATTAGGCAGGTCCTGTCATCTATCCCATCAGGGAAAAGCCCGGGACCCGACGGGTTTACCGTTCAATATTATAAAACCTTCAAAGACATCCTAATCCCTCATTTTCAATCTTTATGTAACCACCTCCTTAATGGAGGTTGCCTGCCGCCGCAGGCCTTAGAGGCGCACATTACCATCATACACAAAGATAAGAAGGACCCCTCAGAGTGTGGGAGTTATCGCCCGATATCTTTGCTCAACACTGATATTAAGTGGTGGGCAAAGATATTGGCTCAGCGCCTGCAATCTTTCCTTCCCGACCTTATTAACCCCGAGCAGGTAGGCTTTGTTACTGGCAGGCAAGGTAAGGAAAACACAGTCCGCCTGCTTAAGTTAATCAACTGGGCACGGGGGTCTCGCACCCCTCTTGCTCTCTTGAGCACAGACGCGGAGAAAGCCTTTGACAGGGTCGGCTGGCATTTCATGTCTGCTGCCCTGTCAGGCTTTGGCATCCCAGATCGGTTTATCCAGGCCATATTTACACTATACTCTAGACCATCTGCTAGGGTCAAAGTGAATGGCACCCTTTCCTCTCCCTTCCTTATTTTTAATGGCACGAGGCAGGGCTGCCCCCTGTCCCCAGCCCTTTTTATAATAGTCATGGAGACTCTGCTCCAAAAAATTAGGCTAGATCCAGAAATACGAGGGCTTACGATTGGGAAAGACACTCATCTTACTGCTGCCTTCGCAGATGACTTACTTGTTATGACCTCTAACCCCCTTGTGGCCTTTCCCAGACTAATGTCCATTTTTGAGGAGTTTGGCAAAGTGTCTAACTTCAAGATTAACTATAGCAAGTCGGTGGCCCTGAACATCTCATGCCCACTTAGTGTTGTGAACTCCCTTAAAAGTATGACTCCTTTCATGTGGTCCTCTAAAAGTTTGCTGTTTTTGGGAGTCCACGTCACAGTAGACCCGGCAGACCTTTATACTCACAATTATTTACCATTAGTCCACTCGGTCCGCACACAGCTTAGGTCTCTTAAGCTCCCCTTTATTTCATGGGTTGGTAGGAAGAACTTCCTAAAAACCTACATTGTACCAAAGTTTCTATATCTTTTGCAAGTTCTTCCCATTTGGCTTCCTGCCTCCTTCTTTCTGGAAATGCGTAGGATTTTTTCTTTCTTCATATGGATGGGGAGGGCAGCTAGGATCTCCTACTCTACTCTGACTAGAGAGAAGAGGTTTGGGGGCTTTGGGCTTCCTGACCTTCAGCTCTACTATAGGGCGGTACAGATCGACAGAGGCATTTCTCTCCTATCCCCGTCCATTAGGACTCCCTGTGCCGCTTTGGAGAGATTCCTACTCTCTAAGACAGAGATGATGGTATTATGGGGCCTTAGGTCGGGTCACCGCGTTGACTCTTCGCTCACCTGCTTACAGCGGGGTACCCTGTCGACCTGGTCCACTCTGTACAAATCCGGGGACCTTTACTTTCCTCATCCTCGCACTCCGTTAGCCCTTCTCCAGATCTTCTTACATCCTAATCTTACTGACACTTCTGGGGTTTGGTCTCTTTTATATGATGTTTCTCTGCAGGACATTGGCCTTTCAGATGGTACACTGAACTGGGAACAGATCCTATCCCTCCCTCGGGTTAAACAATCTCCTTTTTTCCATTTAAGAGATTTTCATAATGATATTAGGAAGTTGACCTTACCTGTTTCCTTAAGTAGAACTTTGTCTTGGATGGAGAAATTAATTTCTCTTGATGAACCACCCAGGAAAGCCCTTTCTTTCCTATATAAACAGTTGATTTCTCTACCCCCTGCGCAGCTGAGTTTTATATCGGCTTGGGAGAGAGAGCTCGAGGTTACCCTTACGGAACCGGAAAAAGCCTTTATATTAACCCACTCACACGGCTTCAATAGATGCATTCGAATTCAGGAAAATTCATTTAAGCTGCTGTCCAGGTGGTATAAGACCCCCGAATTTCTCCATAGGATTAATCCAAATATTTCAGAACATTGCTGGAGATGTGGGGGGGACCTGGGCTCTCTCTCTCATATTTGGTGGTTCTGCCCACGCATCCAAACATTTTGGTCTGAGATTAGCTCTTTAATTAATAGCATCTGTGATATACCACTTTCTCTTAATCCCAAGCTTATTCTCTTGTGGTGCCCTGGCCCGGATTTCAGACCAAGCTCCCATAATCTGCCCACAATGCTCATCACAGCAGCCAGACTGCTTATTCCTTTCCTGTGGAAGAGTGAGTCTGCACCCACGGTGGAAGCTTGGGTTGATAAGGTGGACCAGATCTATCGATTTGAAGAGTTAGCCCATTGGGAATTACACTCTAGAGAGAAATTCCTTAAGGTTTGGGGTCAATGGAGATCCTTTCGACATTTCTCTTAGCTCACCTGCTGGGCCTCCCTGTCAGTGGGGACTACCAATGATACCTCCCGCCTCAGCATTATTACTACTTTTTACTACTTTTTCCAGATCTATACAGTTGCTTGATTTATGTTTTCTTTTGTTTATTTACTCTCTACTCCATATCCGGCCTGGTCCGGACACAGTTGATGTACACTTATGATGAGCTCTATATGTGCACTCCCTCTTAACACCCTCTCCTTCCCCCCCCCCCCCCCCCCCCACCTCATCCACCTTCTCTCTTTATTGCTCTACCTCAGAAAGATATTGTGTTGTATTGGTATGCAACTCTCACGACCTAATGTATGTGCACTTGGCTATATTATTGTCATACCCAATGTTTATATGTCTTGATGTATTGGTTCAACTTGTTTTCTCAATAAAAAGAGATTTCACACAAAAAAAAAAAAAAAAAAAAAAAAAGATATGACAAGGAAAAAAAAAAAAAAAAGGGCAACTTTCTAATTATTTTATCACCATCTAAACGCAGGAAAAACTATACATATTAGGTATTGCCGGATTCGTACTGACCAGTAGAATGAAAGTAACCGGTCAGTTTTAATGCACATCGAACGCTGTAAATAAGAAACCCGTAGAACTGTAGCGGAATAGCGGTTTTCTTGCAATTTCACCCCATTTGGAATTTTTTTCCCGCTTCCCACTACACCATATGCGATATTAAATGGTGGCGTTGGAAAGTACAACTTGTCCCGCAAAAAAGAAGCCCTCATACAGCTATGTGAACAGAAAAATAAAACAGCTATGGCTGTTTGAAGGCAGGGAGCGCAAAACGAAAATGCAGAACCGAAAAAACCTCCGGGGTAGAAAGGGTTAAACATGCGCCATGTATGAGGGAGTCGGAGTCAGGGGAAATTGATGGTCAAAATATGTGGACCCCCTCCTAATTAATGTGTCCTAGTGTTTCAGTCACACTCAGTGCAAGCAGGTGCATAAAATCAAGCACACAGCCATGTAATCTCCATAGACGAACATTGGTAGGAGAATGTGGCACCATCAGAGGATACCAACTTAGCCACAAGTCAGTGCATGAAATTTGTGATCTACTCGATCTGCCCTGATCACCAGTAAATGCCATTACTGTGAAGTGGAAGCATCTAGGAGTAAAAATGGGCCAAGCATTAAGCTGTAGACCACGCAGACTCTCACAGTGGAGCCTCAGCGCTACGTAGAAGTCACTCACTGCAGAGCCCCATACTGCCTCTGAAAGTGATATCATGACAAGAAATATGTGCTGGGACCTCAATGAAATGGGTTTCAGACTCAAGCCAAGCATCAGTTGGAGTGGTGTGAAGCTGCCCCCAGTGGAGCCCGGAGCAACGAACACGTGTTTTCTGGAAAGAGAAATCGGATTTCACTACCTGGCAGTCTGATGAATGAATCTGGGTTTGGAGGACGCCCAGAGAATGCTTCCTACTTAAGCCTCCTTCATAAGTCCATGTCCATGCTTAAAGGGGTATTCTCAACTTAGACAATGGGGGCATATCGCTGTCCCACCACTGGGATCCGCACCTATATCGAGATTGGAGGGGGGAGCGCTGCGTCTGGAGGACCCCAGGTTTGCCGGGGTCCTCCCACCACCAGGCGCAGCGCTTCCCGCTATGCTGCTCATATAGAAATTAATGGGAGCGCACTGCGCATGTGTGGCCTCCGCTCCCATTTATTTCTATGTAGCCGACGGAAATAGCCGTGCCAAGTTGGCTCGGCTATTTTCGCCAGCCCTATAGAAATTAATGGAGAGCGGCTGCGCATGCGCAGTGTGCCCGCATTCACTTTGGGGGCTCAGTTCTCGATATAGCGATATGCCCCAATTGTATAAGATGAGAATACCCCTGTAAATCCATGAGGAGGTGGTCAGTGATGCCTCTGTCAAGATGTCCGTGATGGATCCATGTTGGGTCTGTGTGTCATCCATGTTTCACTGACGCTGCACAGCTGAAAAATAATTTTCAAAGCATTTCTTCCTAATGATCCGTGGAACACGAATGGCATCCGTGTTGTTGTGTGTCTGTGGAGAAGAGGTACAGCACACGGCCGTGGAACACTGACGTGTGAATGAGGCTTTAAAAGGGTTTTTCGAGATTTTAATACCAATGACCCTCCTCTGATTGGTGGGTGTCCGACACCCAGGACCCCTGCCGATCAGCTTTTCGAGGAGGTGGCAGCTCACCAAGCACAGCGTTGTACATTGTATAGCGGTTGTGCTTGGTATCACAGCTCAGCTCCATTCACTTCAATGCATGTGGCGTCACTTGGCCTTGAGAAGACCGTGGCGCTACTGCAATCGTGGGCGCCTTCTCAAACAGCTAATTGGAGATGGTCCTGGGTGTCGGACCCCACCGATCAGATACTGATGACCTATCCTGAGGATAGATCATCCATATTAAAATCAGAATACCCCTGTAACTGCATAGTGCCTGTAACATTTGGTAGATAATGGTCAGGCTTTGGCCCTCTGTTTTAATGCTACAGAATATTAGGACATTCTGGACAATTGTATCCAACATTTGGGGGAACGTCCTTTCCTGTTCCAGTACAAATATGCCCCCTGCGCAAACAGCAAGGTCGACAAGTTTGGCGCGGAGGAATTCAAATAATGGTTTTGGATAGATTGGAACGTCAGATGTGAGCCAGATCTTCTCATCCATCATCAATGTCTGACCTGAGCACAAATTCCCACACACCCCAAAGTCCAGAAGAACGGAAGCTCTTACAGTCACGACTCCTTATTAACTCCATAGTTATGGCTTACAATATCTTGACGAGCTCATATAGGAGTGGTGGTCGGGTGTCCACATACGTTCAGCCATATAGTGTATGTATACACATTGGAGCTTGGCCTCGGTGAATATGACGGTGGCGGTGTTACACCCCTGGATGATTTTTCCTAATTAGATTAACAGGATTACACTGTTCAGTTGTGTCTCATAACGGAGCAGGAACGCAGTAATCTTTACAGCTATGTGATGGAGCGATAAGCTGATTTTCCAGGGGGGTTCATACTTTCACTGGAATCACATATACAACTACAGTCTATCTGTGTAGGTGCTGATCTACTGCCGTAGCAGCCGATACGGAGCCCGCAATGGCAAGGAGGCCCAGGTAGTAACACCTGGACCTCCTCTGCCCAGGGCCGCATCTGCCATGAGGCAACATGAGCATCTTGCCTCAGGCAGAGGCCAATCTGCCTTTGGGGGGGATGGTGTTAATTTATGGCAGGGCATGGGAGCCTGTGGTTCCCGTCCCGACCATCCAGAACATAGGCCACAGACTACTAGGCCTGAATCCTATGAGGCAGTAGAATGACATCATCGGGACCCACTTCACCGGGTCATGGTGAAGTCCTCATGTTCAGTGGCGCTAAACCACCTACACCTGGACACCATGCCGGGCCCCCGAACTGCAGAACTGCCTCCCACTGAAAATAACGGAAGGCAGACACCATGCAGACAGCGGCAGAATTTTGACACCATGTCAGTGCCGAAATTCCTCTGTGTGAACGGGGCCGTGGGGTACAGCCATGTGGAGCTGGTGTTTTGCACTGTATCTGGCTGTAAGGCGAAATCCACACTGAATGGTGCATAATCAATAATGTGGATTTACTACAGATTTAACCCTCTGCATTGCAAAGATGTAGCGAGCAGAAATCCGCAGCATGAATTGATATGCTGTGGATTTAAAATCTGTGCCTCAGGTCAAGTTATGTGCAGATTTCAGTGCAGAAAATCTCATTGACTTTTCACAGATTTTCCGCACACTATTCCACTGGGAAAAATACACAGCATTGTGGATGTTCCTGGAGGTTAAAGAGGACCTTTCACCACTCCTGACATGCCTGTTTTAATAGCTTCATGCATTCCCCATGTAATAACAATTTTGGAGCATCTATTGTTATATCTCTATGTTGTGTCATTCCTTTATTATTTGCACTAGAAGTTATGAATGAATTGCTATTTGCCTTCAGTAAAGGAACAGAGGGGAGGTAACCAGTTGGGGGTGTGTACCTGCACAGTCTGAACATGGCAGCACTGATTGGCTAGAGTCAGTCTGTGCAGAGACACACCCCCAACTGGTCACCTCCCCTCTGTTCCCTTACTGAAGACAAATAGCAATTCATTCATAACTTCTAGTGCAAATAATAAAGGAATGGCACAACATAGAGACATATGAATAGAGGCTCCAGACTTATATTACATGGGGAATGCATTAAGCTATTAAAACAGACATGTCAGGAGAGGTGAAAGGTCCTCTTTAAGAACAAAATAAATTGCGTCTCACATGTTTCTCTGACCTTTGTGTTGTAGGGAAGACACAAGCCCAGAAGACAATATATGGAGAGGAATCCTATCCGTCATCTTCTTCTTCCTGATTATCAGTGTCTTAGCCTTCCCCAATGGTAACGTATTCTTCTTATGTCTTACGCTGCCACTTCTTACCTGCAAGTGAGCGCCACTTAAAAAAAAAATAAAATAAAATCTTATTCACATGTCATAATTTATTTGAAAACTGCTTGTATATAGCCACGTATACCGTAGTAGTATTCTTTCCATGGCGCAGTACATATGATATACATACATAATACTAAACAGAGTTGTGGTGATACCAGAATTTTGAGTTTGATTTCAATGCCAAAAAAGTATTGCGATGCTAAATAACAGTTCAATACAAGTAGGGATGAGCGAATCGACTTCGGATGAAACATCCGAAGTCGATTTGCATAAAACTTCGTTCTAATACTGTACGGAGCAGGAGCTCCGTACAGTATTAGAATGTATTGGCTCTGATGAGCCAAAGTTATTACTTTGCGACTTCCGGTAATTACTTCAGAAATTGATTTCTACTGTAAAAAAAACATTTCCCGAACTCTGGTTCGGTTCCACTAAAGTAACCCACAAAAATGTTTATTCTCTGACCTGCCAGAAAGGTCCATGATGTAATCTGTAGTGAATATAATCTTCTCATCAGTTACTCTATTTGTGAGTTATCCCCTCCCTTCTGATCCTCAGCTGTGTCATGTGACCAACTCTCTGATCTCCAGCTGACACAGGACAGGAAGGCAGTTACTTCTCTATTCATTCCTATGAGACTGACATTGAGGCTCCCATAGTAATACTTCCTGTCCACACGTAAGACTGTGTTATTTGGAAAGTCTGAGTGCTGGTCACATGACACAGCTGAGGATCAGAAGGGAGGTTATAACTCACAAATACAGTCACTGGTATGAAGATTACATTCGCCATAGATTACATCATGTACTTTTCTAGCAGGTCAGAGAATTATCATTTTTTGCGGGAGTTCTTCTTTAATAGTAAGTGACCCCATCATATGTCACATAATGGCAGCACTGAGGTTAATGAGTCGCAGATCACTGGAGCCCTTGCATACTGTGGGGCACACAGAGTATATGGTGGAATGGAAGCACTGATCACTGCAGGGCTGTACAGGAAGGGCTTGGGCTCCCAGCACAGGGTCTGCTTGGTGCCCATGTTAAGTCGGACCCACTTTTCTCCCGTTCTCCCACTGACTTGGGCTGTGGGGGCTTTATGGGGAGTAGGGCAAAAGAGGCTAGGCTTTTAGGGGTCTGCTGCAGGGACTGGGGATGTACAGGGTCACTAGGGCTACCATGGGCTCTTCTGGTTCCCTCTGTTTTTTCATTGGTGGCAGTGGGCCACCCCGTCCCAATGGGAAGGCAATGACGTCCTCCATCTTTCTCCACTGGGCTGCCGCTGTGCTTTGCAATATCACAGTTTAGTATTGAAAAATGGGTATTGTATCGAATCTAACCGGGTATCAAAGTATTGAGACTTTGATACCTGGTACAACACTAGTAACTGTAAGCTCAAGCACCAGGTCAAAATGGCAGGGAGGGAACATAAGTCCTTCATTTGCACTATGCCGACATGATCAATGTTTGCTCCTGGATGACAGACATTGCACCGCTAAGACCTGAACACTCCCTCTCCATATAACGCCTAGAAGAATAAATATCATTAATCTTCTCATCTGAGCTTTACTCAAAGATACCTCCCCTCTGCTACATACAGTGCTCACACGATGGACTGAACCAACCTGCAGCTCTCCTATCTGTAGCAAAACTACAACTCCCAGCTTGCCTGGACAGCCTACAGCTATCAGCCTACAGCAGGGGATGATGGGAGTTGTAGTTTTACAACAGCTGGAGGGCCTCAGGTTGAGCATGCCTGCCCTACACAGGTAATAGCCAGATGACAGGCTTAGGTTGTGGCCGAACCTGGTGAAAATGCTGCCGACTTTGTGTGGTGGAATTTCATTCGGGAATATCTGTAGTCTTTATAGTAGCAGCAAAACACTGACTTCTGCCACAGATTTTACTCTTTTCAATGCAGATATTGAAATCTGTGCCAAACCCTCAGAATTTCCACGTTAAATTCCGCAACAAAATCTTCTCCCTCTGGTGCGGATTTTGGTGCTATGGAAAAACCTTCGCTTACACGCTGCGTGTGGCTGTTATTTGACTACATGAATAAAATATTAAAGGAGTTTCCTGTAGGTGTAGTAAGATGGCACACATAGGGTCCATTGATAATCCACCAGAAACCTATGGCATCATGTCACACGGCATGGGGTAACATAGTTTATAAGGCTGAAAAAAGACATCTGTCCATCCAGTTCGGCCTGTTTTCCTACAAGTTCATCCAGAGGAAGGCAAAAAAACCCTGTGAGGTAGAAGCCAATTTTCCTCACTTTAGGGGAAAAAATTCCTTCCCAACACCAATCAGGCAATCAGAATAACTCCCTGGATCAACGACCCATCTCTAGTAACTATAACCTGTAATATTATTACCCTCCAGAAATACATCCAGGCCCTTCTTGAACTCTTCTAGTGAACTTACCATCACCACCTCCTCAGGCAGAGAGTTCCATAGTCTCACTGCTCTTACTGTAAAGAATCCTCTTCTATGTTTGTGTACAAACCTTCTTTCCTCCAGATGCAGAGGATGTCCCCTCGTCATAGTCACAGTCCTGGGGATAAATAGATGATGGGAGAGATCTCTGTGCTGAACCCTAATATACAGTATTTATACATAGTTATTAGATCTCCCCTCAGTCGTCTTTTTTCTAAAGTGAATAACCCTAATTTTGATAATCTTTCTGGGTACTGTAGTCCACCCATTCCAGCTATGACTTTAGTTGCCCTCCTCTGAACCCTCTCCAGCTCTGCTATGTCTGCCTTGTTCACAGGAGCCCAGAACTGTACACAGTACTCCATGTGTGGTCTGACTAGTGATTTGTAAAGTGGCAGGACTATGTTCTCATCACTGGCATCTATGCCTCTTTTGATGCAACCCATTATCTTATTGGCCTTGGCAGCAGCTGTCTGACACTGGCTTCTACAGCTTAGTTTGCTGTTCAGTAAAATTCCTAGGTCCTTTTCTATGTCAGAGTTACCCAATGTTTTACCATTCAGTATGTACTGGTGACTTGCATTATTCCTTCCCATATGCATAACCTTACGTCAGTGTTAAATCTCATCTGCCACTTCTCTGCCCAAGCCTCCAGTCTATCCCGATCCATCTGTAGCAGCAGAGGTCGCAATAACTGTTTTACTCCTTGGAAAAAGTCTAAGGCGTACCACTACACATTAGACGTTTCCCACACATTCAGCAGCGCAGTTAGCGCTGTGAACTGCACGGGCAGCGCAGCGATGCTGCCTGTGCCTGCAATAGCCAATAGCAAAGCTCCTTAAAGTAAGGAGCTTTGCTATTGGTTGGTTTGGGCGGAAGCCGGAGTGATACAGCGTCGAGCAGCAGTGGAAGCCGGCGCGACTTGAAAGGAGGAGGGTCCGGCTCTCGGGTGATGCTAGGATAAGGAGAGAGAGCGTGCTGTAGAAGGACCTCAGGAAGCATGGTGGCGGCGCCGCCGTAGAGGAGCTGATGAGGACTCCTAAGAAGTGTAAAACCGTCCCGGACATCAAGGTGACAGCAGTGTGTAATGCAGTGTGTGATTATCACACACTGCATTGCATACATCACACACTGCACCACATGCACCATACACATCTCACACTTTTTAGTCAGGTGTTTCAACAGAATTTGCAACAGAGGCTCCAAATGCAGCCTCCAACGCAGATGTGAACAACTGCAGGCCGATAGATTATACATTTGAATGACCACCACTTTTGTACTCCTCCTCGGGTGAAAATACTCCTCAAAAATGGTCAGAGGAGTATTTTTACTCTTCTGGAAAAAACGTAGCGCGACGTCTGTGTAGCAGTGTACTGTCCTCTTCTGTGTTAATTACTTTACACAGTTTAGTGTTATCTGCAAAAATTGATATTTTACTGTGCAAGCCTTCTACAAGATCATTAATAAATATATTAAAGAGAATAGGGCCCAATACAGACCCCTGTGGTACCCCACTAGTGACAGTGACCCAATCTGAGTATGTGCCATTAATAACCACCCTCTGTTTTCTATCACTGAGCCAGTTACTTACCCACATACAGGCATTTTCTCCCAGGCCAAGCCTTCTCATTTTATATACTAACCTTTTTCTGCGGTACAGTGTTAAATGCTTTGGAGAAGTCCAGATATACGACATCCATTGATTCGCCGCGGTCCAGTCTAGAACTTACCTCATCATAGAAACTTATTAAATTGGTTTGACATGATCGATCCCTCATGAAGCCATGCTGATATGTCTTTATTTGCTTATTTTCATTGAGGTACTCCAAGACAGCATCTCTTAGAAAACCTTCAAACAGTTTACCCACAACAGATGTTAAACTTACCAGCCTATAGTTCCCGGGCTCTGTTTTTGGACCCTTTTTGAATATTGGCACCACATTTGCTATGCGCCAATCTTGTGGAACACTCCCTGTCAGTATAGAGTCCTTAAATATCAGAAATAAGGGTCTGGGGATGACATTACTTAATTTTCTTAGGATACGGGGGTGTATGCCATCTGGTCCTGGCGATTTGTCTATTTTAATCTTTTTAAGACGCAACTCTACTTCTTCCTGGGTCAGACAGGGCATTTTTAATGGGGAATTTACTTTTATGTTCTGCATTTCATCTGACAGTTTATTTTCCTCAGTGAATACAGTAGAGAGTAATGAGGGGAGAGTTGCAGAGAGCGATGAGGAGAAAGCAAAGCTATTAAATATTTTTTTCTCTCCACTGTATTCACTGAGGAAAATAAACTGTCAGATGAAATGCAGAATATAAAAGTAAATTCCCCATTAAAAGTGCCCTGTCTGACCCAGGAAGAAGTACAGAGACGTCTTAAAAAGATTAAAATAGACAAATCGCCAGGACCGGATGGCATACACCCTCGTATCCTAAGAGAATTAAGTAATGTCATAGCCAGACCCTTATTTCTGATATTTAAGGACTCTATACTGACAGGTATATAGGCAGGTAAGTTTAACATCTGTCGTGGGTAAACTGAAGGTTTTCTAAGAGATGCTATCTTGGAGTACCTCAATGAAAATAAGCAAATAACTCCATATCAGCGTGGCTTCATGAGGGATCGATCATGTCAAATAAATTTAATCAGTGTGTATGAGGAGGTACCGTATTTTT
>ONZH01028320.1:0-23057 GCA_900303285.1 Rhinella marina
GAAAACCATAATGAAGGATAAATATAAAGTAATAAAGGTCTATAGCTCAATATACTGATCAGAACTCATTACCACCATTTACTGTAAGCTGAAAAATGATGATAATTACCACCAAAATAATCTAGTATAACCAGCCTCTAAAAAATCACAGACTTTTTCAAGGACATTGGAAAAAAGTTGCCTATTTTTACGGACTGTCCAGAAATTGTGGACAGTTGGCCAACCCAGACTGGTATATATACAAACAGTACACTAATTATTACATGATTTTACTTTTTAAAATATTTTGTTACTTACCCCTTCTTATCTCCTCCCGTATCTCCTTTAGCCACTCTGGGGTTTTTATTTTTAGATCCGACCATCGGCGTTGGATCTGGCCGGAGGTCCGCACAGTCCTACACCTATGTAGGAGGCCTCGGATCACCACCTCTATGACCTCCTTTTTGTGCACATGTTTATGGGGGTGTGGTCCATCATAGTTCTCCCGGTCCATGACACGGACCATGTATTTGAGCTCCCTCTGAGCTAAAAGCAGCTGCTCTTCTTGCCATCGCTAGGCCTCTACGTCGTGCGTGCGTGCGTACGTGCGTACGTACGTGCGTACATACGTACGAATATTACGCTAAAGATTTGTACGCTAATGCGTACGTATTCCGTCAAGTAGCGTACTTTTAACAACGCTACACTGTATGTTCGTTATTATGAATGTTCGCATTAGCGTACGCATTAGTTTAAATTCTTAAATATGCGTATATTTTGCGTCGCCGTTGTACAAATCACTTTAATTTTTTCTACTTTTTTCATTGGAATAGCAACTGCAAGTAAACGAAACTATACCCTACCAGACTCCCATTATTGTTGCAGCAATTATTCAGCCGTTATAGCAAGGTTCGTTTTAGGTTCGGTTCGTACGAATCCGAACTTCAAGAAAATTCGCCGAACCGAACCGAACTTTTCAAAAGTTCGCTCATCCCTACTCCTGGGCCATACAAGGTTAACTGGATTTAAGCCTTAAATGGCTGTATACTAAAATACTCCTTTCTAGATCTGAAATGCACATGGGAATTAGATCACTAGATGTCACAGCATAAGAATAATTTCTCTCATTTCTTCCCACTGTGAATGGAAGCTGTGACATTAGTGTGAACAAAGCCATATACCTGAATTTGCAAGAGAGCTTCACATAAAAACAAAACAAAAACGGGTTTATTTTTGTTTTTTGTCACGAGGAGGTCCTCAAAAAGATATCCCTCACATCCTTATACACATGAGTTTGACTGTGGCATTTTTTTAGGAGTAAAAAAAAAACAGTAGAATAAGGCTACTTTCACATTGGTGGCTGCAGACGTGCACTAGTGGCAGCACGGATCCTGCAGACTGTTCACCCGCCGGAACAGCCTGCCGGACACCCGTGCCGCCAATGTGAAAGTAGCTTTACTTGTGTTTTTTTCCATGTTATTTATGTTTTTCTATCTTTTGTTGGACACATTGGCAAGATGAAAGATTTACTTGATTGTGTCTGCACCAAAAATATGTCTAACAATTAGCACAGTTTGGCACATTTAGGCTTTCTACACTTGTTTTGGATACTCTCTACCAGAGGGAAGACCTTCATGAGAAAGTGGGCCATAAGTTTTTCAAAAGAAACCAGAAAGACAAAAAAAAAAAAAAAAACACCAGGAGGAAAAAAACAAACAAACAAAAACAAATTGATTATGCTGTGTTTCATATTTCCCACAGACCATTAGGTAACATCTGGACCTGACGTATTTACTGTGCTGGTGCATAAAATGCAAACATGGAAAAAAGTGCTGGTGCAAAATCTGCAAAAGTGCAGCAAAATGCCACTTAAAACCTAGTGTGAAAACACCTAAAAGGGGTTTTCCAGGCCCAAATATATATGCAGGGCAATTCAAAAAGAACAGTGCAAAATTATAGCCTCATAACTGAGAGAACGTAACACAAATTTATTAACATGAAAAGACACACTATCTGTCCAAGTTTTATCTATACACTACAAATGTTTGATGTGCGCTCCATTGGTGACACTGCAGATGTCTATATGGTAGACTAGTTCTGTCAAGATGGGTGCCAGCATATTTGAAAAGTACTCCTCTTTTTCAGTGATACTTCGGGTGGGTGGGTGGTGGGTGTATTTGAGCAGATACACTGAGTTCTTGATGTAATCATACCGAAGCTATAGGGTGTTAGAACTGGTGATCGTGGAGGTCAGCTCAACATTGGCAAATAGTTTTTACTCTGCCAATCCAACGTTCTGGTACAGTTTCATTCACATATCGGCGAACATCCAACTGGAAATGAGGAGGAGCACCATCCTTCTAATGGCATCTCTTCCTCTATCTATGGCATAAGCCATTCCCTTAACACTTAGGAGTAGCCAGTGACAGTATTCTCGGCCAAAAATAAGGGACCATAGACTTTGTGCCTGCGCACTGCACAGAACATATTTACTTTAGGTGAATCCCTCAGGTGCTTGATAAGGGCACTTGGGGTTTCAGAGCCCCATATTGGTTGAGTTTCTAGGACTATGCCTCTATATGGTTCCAATGCTATTCATTGTCTCTTGCTGCAATGTTGTCATTTAATATATATATATATAATGTATATATATACAGTACAGATCAAATGTTGGACACACCTTCTCATTCAAAGAGTTTTCTGTATTTTCATGAGTATGAAAATTGTAGATTCACACTGAAGGCATCAAAACTAAGAATTAACACATGTGGAATTATATACTTGTGAAAAAAGTGTGAAACAACTGAAAATATGTCTTATATTCTAGGTTCTTCAAAGTAGCCACCTTTTGCTTTGATTACTGCTTTGCACACTTTTGGCATTCTCTTGATGAGCTTCAAGAGGTAGTCACCTGAAATGGTATTCCAACAGTCTTGAAGGAGTTCCCAGAGATGCTTAGCACTTGTTGGCCCTTTTGCCTTCACTCTGCGGTCCAGCTCACCCCAAACCATCTCGATGGGGTTCAGGTCTGGTGATTGTGGAGGTGAGGTCATCTGGCGCAGCACCCCATCACTCTAATTCTTGGTCAAATAGCCCTTACACACCCTGGAGGTGTGTTTGGGGTCATTGTCCTGTTGATAAATAAATGATGGTCCAACTAAACGCAAACCGGATGGAATAGCATGCCGCTGCAAGATGCTGTGGTAGCCATGCTGGTTCAGTATGCCTTCAATTTTGAATAAATCCCCAACAGTGTCACCAGCAAAGCACCCCCACACCATCACACCTCCTCCTCCATGCTTCACGGTGGGAACCAGGCCATCCGTTCACCTTTTCTGCGTCGCACAAAGACACGGTGGTTGGAACCAAAGATCTCAAATTTGGACTCATCAGACCAAAGCACAGATTTCCACTGGTCTAATGTCCATTCCTTGTGTTCTTTAGCGCAAACAAGTCTCTTCTGCTTGTTGCCTGTCCTTAGCAGTGGTTTCCTAGCAGCTATTTTACCATGAAGGCCTGTTGCACACAGTCTCCTCTTAACAGTTGTTGTAGAGATGTGTCTGCTGCTAGAACTCTGTGTGGCATTGACATGGTCTCTAATCTGAGCTGCTGTTAACCTGCGATTTCTGAGCCTGGTGACTCGGGTGAACTAATCCTCCGCAGCAGAGGTGACTCTTGGTCTTCCTTTCCTGGGGCGGTCCTCATGTGAGCCAGTTTCTTTGTAGCGCTTGATGGTTTTTGCGACTGCACTTGGGGACACGTTCAAAGTTTTTCGGACTGACTGACCTTCAGTTCTTAAAGAAATGATGGCCACTCGTTTTTCTTTACTTAGCTGCTTTTTTTCTTGCCATAATACAAGTTCTAACAGTCTATTCAGTAGGACTATCAGCTGTGTATCCACCTGACTTCTGCCCAACACAACTCATGGTCCCAACCCCATTTATAAGGCAAGAAATCCCACTTATTAAACCTGACAGGGCACACCTGTGAAGTGAAAACCATTTCAGGTGACTACCTCTTGAAGCTCATCAAGAGAATGCCAAGAGTGTGCAAAGCAGTAATCAAAGCAAAACGTGGCTACTTTGAAGAACCTAGAATATAAGACATATTTTCAGTTGTTTCACACTGTTTTGTTAAGTATATAATTCCACATGTGTTAATTCATAGTTTTGATGCCTTCAGTGTGAATCTACAATTTTCATGAAAATACAGAAAACTCTTTGAATGAGAAGGTGTGTCCAAACGTATATATATATATATATATATATCTCACATATATTTTCTCATGAGAAGCAGGATACTGGGCAGCATCGGAAAGGGGGCTGTGAATCCTACAGTGCTATGAAGAAGTAAGTATCACCTGTGGGTTTTTTTGCGTGTTCACGAACACTGGATTAAACATTAAACCATGTGCATCAGGCAGATTGGTAGACACTTTCCATTGGAAAAACCTGAGCTGAACTCAATATGGTGCATTTCAAAATAGGAACCGAAAACATTTCCTCAACTAAATAATACAGCCTCCCTCCCAATTAATACTTTCACACATTAACCCCTTAGTGACCACCCATACGCCTTTTTACGGCGGTCACTAAGGGGCCTTAGGCTGGGCCGCCGCTTTTTCACGGCGGCCCAGTCTAAGCGCTGCACGGGTCTCCCGTGCAGCGGGGAGCACGGGCCCGGCTCTCACATGATAGCCGCGGCCCTGCTCTAACAGCCCGGACCGGCAGGAGTGCCGATCCGGGCTGTTTAACACTTTACATGCCGTGGGCAATGGCGCCCGCCGCATGTAATGTGCTGACAGAGGGAGCGGTCTCCCTCTGTCTCCCATCGGCACCCTGCAAAAGCGATCGCAGGGTGCCGATGTGTGGGAAGGCTGGCAGGGGTCTGATCTAGGCCCCAGACCAGCCTTGAGTAGATACCAGCAGGCTGCGCCTCTCTGGCTCCACCTGCTGGTCAAATTCTGAATAGCATTGTCATTAAAATGCAATGCACTATAGGGATAATGCATTGCATTTTAAAGGCAATCAGAATATTGATTGTTAATAGTCCCACAAAGGGACTATAAGTGGTAAAAAAAAGTAAAAAAAAAACACATTTATTCTATTTAAAAAATCCAATAAAAAATAAAAAATATTATTTTTTTCCATTGAAAATACGCTTTTCAATGAAAAAAATTGCAAAAAAAAAATCTCCCCCATATGTTTGGTATTGCCACGTCCGTAACGACCCGGACTACATAAATATCACAAAAATGAGCCCCTACGGTAAACACAATAAAAAAAAATTAAAAAAACAAGACAGAATTGCTAATTTATTCTTAGTTGCCACCGAAAAAACGTAATAACAAGCGATCAAAAAGCGTCATTTACTAAAAAAGGATACCAATGAAAAATACAAGTTGTCCCGCAAAAATTAAGCCCCCACACAACTCCATAGAAAGAAAAATTAAAAAAAATAATGTTCTTGGGAATCAGCAATGCAAAAACTTTTTTTTCTTTAAAAAAAAGGATTTTATTGCAAAAAAGTAGTAAAACGCAAAAAAAACTATATGTATTTGGTATCATTGTAATCATATTGACCCAGAGAATAAATATATGTTGTAATTTATACCGAAAAATGATCGCCGTAAAATTTATAACGTAAAAACGCAGTGGTGGTATTGCAGTTTTTCCCATTTCCCTCCCAGAAAGAGTTAATAAAAGTTAATCTGAAAGTTATGTGTACCCCAAAATGGCACCATTAAAAACTACAACTTGTCCCGTAAAAAATAAGCCCTCATACATCTATATAGATGGAAAAATGAAAAAGTTATAGCTCTTTGAACACGACGATGAAAAAAGAAAAAAAAACGCTTGGTCACTAAGGCCAAAAACAGGCTGGTCACTAAGGGGTTAAAAGTCACTGGTTTACATACTAGTTTTATACCAGTTTGAATGCAGCTATATATAGTTGCATTCAAAATGATTGCATCATTGCAATTTAGTTTTATTAGCTAACCTTCCCTGAGAAGGTGTTTGGTTCCATGGGCCTATAATGGGGATGTCGCAATGAGTTATCAATGATTTAGTCCCTCATTATTGGCTATACAAAAGGGAGGGCTGCCTGTAAGACCATGGATATGCCAGCTGGGTTACCACCCAAGGTCATGAGATCCTTCTTCTTTTTCTTCTGATCTGTAAAATGGCATTTTGTGGGATGAATTTCAACAGTTTGGGATTTGCAGAAATCCAAAACTAATGGGAAATTTGTAATGAATCTGATTTGTGCCAAATTGTTTTGCTAAGCTCGATGCATGGACTTTCTTGGCATTTAGTTGCAGGTCGATAATTTGGGGTTTATAAAATCTGATGTTCATTGTAATAAGATTACAGTCAACAGCCTACTTCGGGCAAAATCAAAACATCTGCAAAATATTGACAGTATCCCATTGGGGCAATTTCTCTGGATTTAAAGAATTTGCTCACTTGAGGAATACTTCAAGAAGAAGGATGGAGTTTTGAAATGTATGGCTACAGCAAGCAGGCAATAAATTGGGGTTATGTGAGGGAAAAGAACAAGACTTAATATTAGCAGTCAAGAATAAAGACGAGATACTAGGAGGGCACATTTAGATTTGTTTCTTCATTTAATTCCAGGTCTCATGAAGACCTTTGTCTGGACAATATTCTAGAGCTTTACTTACCTCCTGGCAGTCCTAGACACTCAAGCACACACACGAGAGCTGAAAATCTCTGGGACATACTGATGCATAGTCACCATATGGGAACCTGCTTCAAGAAGGTGTTTGACTCCAAGGTCCACCAAGGAGGATGTCATCCATGTAGTGACTGCATGGTCTGTGAAATATTGAAAGAACTGTGCAAAGGGACTTTCTGCATTAAAATCTTGTTTTGTGTAAACTACTCTTAAGTTCTTAATATAAAGTTTTAAGATGGAACTGATATATTTTCAGTCTATTAAAAGTCGCTTCACAATGTTATGTATTCTTCCAGTTCTGAAGCAAAAATTACAGCTCAAGTGCTCTGCGCAACACAAGGTCAGCTGGATTGAAACCTTTACAATTCCAGCTACTTAAATGGTTGCATAACAAAATACTCCCTTCCATATCTGGCACACACATGAGGAGAAATTTTATCATACATTGGAAACATCTCAGCTGGGGGTCACTGAATGTCATTTCAGGCTGACTCCCTATATAATAATCTGATGATGATGATGATGATAATAATGATCATTCATTATAAGTGACAAGAGAAGTGTTTTTGAAAATTGATTTGGTACTATTTACAGCTGAAGTAATACCGGTAAGTTTGAATACATCTTAGACAGAAACACAGTTTTTCACAAATCCTGACATCTCATCCTAGTACACGTGCAGAACCCTAGAATAGGGTACATGTAAACTAATCTTATTATGCAATATTATTTCATATGTTAATGCCTTGAATATATTAGCATTAGTGTTGATTGTGCACCATAATGCTTGGGTGCTCTGGCCGAACACTAGGTGGTGCTCGAGTGCTCGGCCGAGCACCCGAGTACAATGGAAGTCAATGGGAGAACCCAAGCACTAAACCAGACACCCACTACTCTGAAGAGGGGAGGGTGTCTGGTTCATAGGGAAAGGTGAGAAAATGGTGGAAAACACCACTGAAATGGTTTGGGAACAGCATGGGGAGGATGTCTGGATGCATCTTTGACACTGAAGTTGCTGCTGGGAATGATGTTGTCCGAGTATTAAGCCACTTTTACGGAATGACAAGAATACCCCCCAAAACCAAATATAACATCGATTTTAGAGGAAATATTGTTAGGAAACATATATTTACTTGTATATAAAGTGCAAGTAGCAGCAGGTCCTCACCCCTAATGTTTTAAGCGGCCAGATCAGCAGCAGGCACTCGCCCCTAATGTTATAGATGGTCAGATCAGCAGTAGGCACTCGCCCCTAATGTTTTTGAGTGTCAGCAGCAATGAAGGTCAACTTGTCAGGAGGAGGACCAGAGTGAAGAAGTGGAAGAGGAGGTGGTAGACGATGAAATCACTGGCCCAACATGGGAAAGTGGCAAGCTGAGCGAGGACAGCAGTACAGAGGGGGAGGGATGCGCAGCACCGCAACAGACTGGAAGAGGCAGTGGGGTAGCAAAAGGGAGAAGGCTGGCCACACCAAGTGTGGACGATAAAAGAATTGTCATTTGCAACCTGTGCCGTACCAAAATGAGCAGGGGCATGAACACTAGCAACCTGACCACAACCAGCATGATCCTCATGGCAGCAAAGCACCCTAATGAGTTGCTGGTGACGGTGCGCCGCCTGTGTGCCCATTTCCGAAAGTCACCTACAGCTTCCGATGGTCTGGCAACGCTGCATTAGTGCTTACACTTGCCAGCTCACTGACTGCTGTGCGACCTGAGCACGCGCTGGAACTCCACCTTCCACATATTGGGCAGGCCTTGTGAGCAGCAGAGACCAGTAGTGGAATACCAGCTGCAACACGGTCGGCACCTTTCCAGTTGCTCACAATAAAGGTGGGCGGCTCTGCATGTGGAAAAGGTTCTGATAAGCGGCCTAGTGTCACAAGGAGGGAAAAGTTTTTAAAAATGGTACAAGGAGTAGCTAGCTGACCATGTCAACGTCCTCAGTGATCCCTCTGTGCCTTATTATTGGGTGTCTAAGCTGGACACGTGGCACGAACTGGAGCTCAATGCCTTGGAGGTGCTGGCCTGCCCTGCCGCCAGCGTTTTGTTGGTGCGGTTATTTAGTGCTGCTGGGGGCATAATAACTGCTAAGCGCATCCGCCCATCAACTGAAAATGCTGACAGGTTGACGCTAATCAAAATGAACAAGGCCTGGATTGCCCCTGACTTCGCTACCCCACCAGAGGAAAGCAGCTGAACATAAAGGAACTTTGTGGCTTTTAAGGTGTATTGAATACACTCTATTTCCATTCACCCCTTCCTCTTCTCGTCCTCTTCCTCCTCTTCCTCCATCAAACTGCTTTTTAGATATTTAAATATTTATGAGGTTCACCAGCAGGCCCTCACCCCTAATTTTTTAACCTAAAAAATTAACCTCACTCTAGTCCTCCTCCTGCCATGTTGACCTAACAAGAACCTGTCTTGCCCCGCGCTGCAAACTGGGACATGAAGCTAGGAGTTTTGGATGACTTTGTTTCTTGTGCTCTGCCAGCAGACACTGTTTTACCGTGCACAGAACCATGGCCTCTGCGTGCACCAACAGCAGCATGCCCACTTCCCTGTCCCTTACTGCTCTCCTTGCGCATATTAAATGTTATATATGCAAGTTTGTCAAAAGTACAGTTTAGTGTAGTTTAGTTTTAGTTTTAGTGTATGAGCAGAAAAATTTCACCGAATGTCAGAAATATTTAGAATGAGCAAACTTTATGCAGCAGACGCAGCACAGGTAATGTCACATACCTGTGCTGCATGTGCAGTATAACCTTTCTGTATCCTAAATACCTGACATGCAGTGTATTTTTTTCTGCCGTTATTCATATAATGTATAACGTTTGTGCAAGGAGGCACAGATAGTGTAGGGATAGGATTTGGCTAGGCAGGGCTAGTTGTTGTGTTGAAAAGACCCAAAAGTCCTTTTAAAGGGAACCTGTCATCAACTTTACGCTGACCTCACTCAGAGCAGCATAAATTAGTGACCGAAATGTTGATTTCAGCGGTGTGTCACTCATGAGCTAAAAGTGAGTGGTTGCTGAGAACCAGCATCATAATTCTTGCAGCTCAGGCCGTGAAAAGAGTCAAATCTACCTGAAAAGAGTCATGGTTAATCATAATCTCCTGTTCTCCCCGCCCATCTGCTGATTATTGGCAGTACTCTCCTAGACAGAAAGGGAGAAAACTAGGTAGAAGACTGTCAATCATCAGCAGGAGGGCAGGGAGAGCAGGAATTCATGAATAACCAGGACTCTTCTCAGGTGGCCATGACTCTTTTCCAGGCCCAGTCTGCAATAATAGTGATGTTGGATCTCAGCAACCACTTACTTTTAACTTATAAATGACAAACTGCTGAAATCAACTCACCTGTCTCTACTTTATACTGCCATTAGTATGGGCAGCACGAAGTTGATGACGGGTTCCCTTTAAGGACTATTGCTATATCTGGCAGCAATATTTTTCTTCTTCATGGTCAAAATTTGCGCAAGTTTGCCTAATCTTAACACCAGCTGCGCAGCATGTGAAGTACAATGTTTGTTTCTCCTATATACCTGACATTTATTGCGTTTTTTCTGCCGAAATTCACGGCGACATTACATGTGCAGTACAATGTTTGTTTCTCCTATATACCGGACATTTATTGCGTTTTTTTCTGCCGCTAATTACGGCGAGATTACATGTGCAGTACAATGTTTGTTTCTCCTATATACCTGACATTTATTGCGTTTTTTTCTGCCACTAATCACGGCGACATTACATGTGCAGTACAATGTTTGTTTCTCCTATATACCTGACATTTATTACGTTTTTTTCTGCTGCTAATCACGGCGACATTACATGTGCAGTACAATGTTTGTTTCTCTTATATACCTGACATTTATTGCATTTTTTTCTGCCGCTAATCACGGCGACATTACATGTGCAGTACAATGTTTGTTTCTCCTATATACCTGACATTTATTGCGTTTTTTTTCTGCTGCTAATCACGGCGACATTACATTTGCAGTACAATGCTTGTTTCTCCTATATACCTGACATTTATTGCGTTCTTTACTGCCGCTAATCACGGCGACATTAGTAATGTCGCCTTGAATAGCGGCAGAAAAAAATACACCAGATTTCAGGTATTTGGGATACACAAATGTTAGACAGCAGACACTGCAAAGTTGGTATTAAGGTCAATTTTTAACCCACCACAAAAATAATATATTGCAGCCAGATATAATATCCCTTAAAAGGGCTTTTCAACAGAACAACTAGCCCTGCCTAGCCAATTTCTATCCCTACACTATCTGTCCCTCCTTGCGCAAACTTTATACAGCAGACACAGCGCAGGTAATGTCGCCTTGATTAACGGCAGAAAAAATGATACCGGATGTCAACTATATAGGATACAGTAACGTTATAATGCACAAGTCGCGCAGGTATTGTCGACTTGATTAACGGCAGAAATAAAATGACACCGGATGTCAGCTATATAGGATACATCAACGTTATAATGCACAAGCCGCGCAAGTTATGTCGACTTGATTAGCGGCAGAAAAAAATGAGACCGGATGTCAGCTATATACTGTAGGATACAGTAACGTTATAACGCACAAGCTGCGCAGGTGGTGTTAAGGTCAGGCAAACTTGCGTTATTTTTGCCCCAAAAGAAAAAAATATATTGCAGCCAGATGTAACAATAGATCTTAAAATGACTTTTGGGTCTTTTCAACGGAACAACTAGCCCTGCCTAGCCAAATCCTATCCCTACACTAAATGCGCCTCCTTGCGCAAAGGTTATACAGCAGACACAGCGCAGGTACTGTGGCCTTGATTATCGGCAGAAAAAATGACAATGGATGTCAGGTATATAGGATACAGAAAGGATTAGAATGCACAAGCTGCGCAGGTGGTGGTGGTCAGGCCACCTTGCACAATTGTTAACACCCAAAAAATAAAAAATATATTGTAGCCAGATATCACAATAGCCCTTAAAAGGGCTTTTGGGTCTTTTCAACAGAAATACTAGCCCTTCCTAGCCAATTTCTATCCCTACACTATCTGTCCCTCCTTGCAGCAGTTCTCCCTGACTCTGTCTGAGCCGGGTCACATGTCACCTGGTGCTATATAGCACCCGATGACGCGTTCCCGGCCAGCCAATCACTTTAATGCCAGTAGCCAAGATGGCTACGGCATTATAGTGAATGCCAGTACCTCCCCGCACGCTAATTGTCTAATTAGCGTGCGGGGAGGGGACTCGAGCATGGCTCTCGAGCACACTCGGTGTTCGGCCGAACACCGCATTGTAAGAAATATGATTATTGACAATATTAATATTAAAGCATAATAATACTGAACAACAATAATATTCTCACGTAAATTCTAGGGGACGGTCGGCGAAGAAAGCACACAACAACAGTGCATAGAAACAAAGAAATTATTATTATTTACAGACCCAAATGAGCCATGTGAAAATAGAAAAAATATTACCCAACAATCAAACAATGGAAAATATAGAACCAACACATAATCAACACATAGTCCAGGGCACAAAAGCAGCAACATGTAGCAGCCTAAAACCAACAGTTGCTATCCCGACAATTAGAATGCAACCACACTGACACAAACAGACCTAGAATATTAGAAAAAAAAAGACACAACAATACAGACGATTCCTCCAAAAATAACCCTACAGCACAATAATCAAACAATAATTCAACAACAAAGAATCACGGTATAGCTACCCAAGGCTGAACTAAGTTCCGTCTGGCCTGGTCTGATGTCCAGAATCCTCCTGGCCCTCAACCTGTAGGATTTACAGGCTCCTCCCCGAGTGACCATGGCCAAGGCTTTTTATACTAAATAGTAGCATCCCCTCTGTGAGGTTCCCATGCCACTGGTGCCGACCAATCTCATTCAAGATCAAAATAGTGTTTTGATCCTCCAGATTTCTCCACCCTCTATCTGCGCACAGGAATCAGGCCGATGTTCCCACATTAACATTTTACAATTACCTGTCTCTTCCTTGTTTTCACCCAAACGCAAACTACTCAAGTTGGAGACATGTAACCTGGCTAAACAATAGTGGGTATTTGCAATGGAATGGGAAAAACACCCAGGAGCCTTTGAATGTAATTCACCAAGACATTTCTTCTGGCACCTTGATTACCAATGCAAACAGGCTTCCTGATATTTCAATTAACCCTGACAAACTGGTTTAAAACCGTGTTCAGACCTTTTCATCTATACAGAGTGATTCTCTATTGTTTTACAATTCTGTCTACACCCAAAATTTTATACACTTATAATACATATAGATAGACATATAATACATATGGATAGATATACATTTTATTCTAACCCATATGTGTATATCTCTACAGCATGGTCCCGAGCGCCGCCATGCTCGGCCGAATATCGTATTCGGCCGAGCATGCTCGCTCAACACTAATTAGCATATCTCTATGTGGATCAGTCAGGGTTAACAATCCTGACTCTGCCCCTGTAGGAGTTTAGGAGAGGAATTTTGGTCCACCCTTTAGCCAAGTTAGTCAAGTTCTTGTTTGTGAAGTAAGTGAGAGGGAGTTACATGTGCTCATTTGTCAGAGTACTGGGCCTAGGTTATATAGAATCACTACCTACTGAGAGAAAACTATAACTACATTACAATACTCCAGAAAAAGAGAAAGGAAAGAACTAGAAGGTCCAGAATCTGCATGACTCACTATTGGAGTCAGTCAATAAGATATTTGCTGTTTAAGGCTGAGACTTTACTGCTAAAGCACCCATCTCTCCTGGACATGGTCTGGCCCACTGTCTCTAAATCCTGTGCCTCTCACCTGGGAATTACAGGCAAACTTGCAAGAATCTTATTTCCAGGCTTAGATTTTGCAGAAAGAGACTTTGGAGAGATAGCGGGAAGGAGTATTACGATCCACATCCTGACCTATATTTTCTACAACTTGCCTGGTTAGTTACTCCAGCACTATTAGCTTGTCACAGCACCTACATCTCCTGGCTTGCACTCTCACCAAACCCATGACAACAAGGGCACCCCATCTACCACCAGACAGGAGCCCCAACATTAGGGTGCGCCCTGAGGGAAGAAAGCATGTGTCCTCCTATCACTACCCCGCATCTAGGAAGCTTTTATGTGAGGATTGCCACTGTGAATAATTATTGCAGACACAGCCACTACCACTCCCTGCCTCCGCTCTGGTCCTCCAGGGCTTGCTGCACACATGCCCTCTCTTAGGTTAGTTCAAATCACTAATATACTTCAAGAATGTGAAATGTCAGAATACTACTAGAAACAATGATTCATTTAAGCTTTTATTTCTTTCATCACATTCCCAGTAGCTCTGAACTTTAACTTGTCTAACATGGGTCAAACATTTTGGGTAGCATTCTACAAGTTGCTGGGATTTTGGCCCATTCCTCCTGACGGAACTGGTATAACTAATTCAGATTTAGAGGCTTCCTTGGTCTCACACACTTTTTCAGTTCTGCCCTAAGTTTCTATGCGATAGAGCTCAAGGCTTTGTGATGGTCAATCTATTACCTTCACTTTGTTGTCCTTAAAAGGGTTTTCCGGGTTCAGAGATGAACCCAGACATACCCACATTCCCCCCTTCTGGCTCCTATGATATGAGCATCAGAGCATGTCATGCTCCGATGCTCTCCCTTGCCCTGCGCTGTATCGCATAGGACAAGGGCTTGTTTGTTTACCCTGGCACACTGCTAGGCGGAGGCTTCTGCACAGAATTGTTGCCGGTGATGTCACCGGCACTGATGGGATGGCTTTACTGCTGCCCTAGCTGTTTTACAGTCTAGGTGAGCCCTAAAGCCCTCTCATTAGTGCCAGTGACATCACCGGGCTCACTGCTGGGCAGAAGCCTCCATCTAGCAGTCCCTATGGAGAGCCCAGTACGTCACCGGATCTCCATAAAATGCCAAATTGCGCAGGGCAAAGTAGAGCATCGGAGCATCAAATGCTCCAATGCTCTTATCGGGGGGCTGTCTGGGTGAAAATATGGGTATGTCCAGGTTCAGCTCTGAACCTGGACAACCCCTTTTAGCCATTTTGCAATAGCTTTGTAACTATATTTGAAGTCGTTGTCCATTTGGAAGTTGTCCGATTGCCGGGAGGGAACACTTCCCTCCCGACAACTGCTTGCTGATCTGCCTGCTTGCTGATCTCTATAACAGATTCTTTAGATCTTGTAATGAGTAGAGATGAGCGAGTAGTGTTCGAACGAGCTGGTATTCGATCGAATACTATGATATTCGGCGTACTCGATTTAATTCGAGTATAACGGCGATGGCGCACCTAGAATTCGTTTCCCCTCCCACCTTCCCTGGCGCTCTTTTTCCACCAATCACCATGCAGGGGGGGTATGACAGGCACGCTGAGCACGCTGGCAGCGCGAAAACGGCGTCTACATGCATTGGCTGGAAAAACCATGTGACCTCGAATATTAAAAACTCAGCTCTTCCTGCTCGTACGCATATGCTGCGTGAACTTAGTCAGGGACAGAGGCCGGAGAAGGGACAGACAGATTTTAGCTGTTGGATAGGCAGAAGCGTGATTAAAAGCCCTTATCAGGGCTACTACAGTGGACTTCAGTGATAGCTTACTACAATATAGACTTTACAGAGAACGGCTGCTGTATTCAGGGATAGCTGCTGGAGTAGGGACAGAGAGAGGCATTAGTGGTGTATTAGGTGCTCTGCTACATACCAAACTATATTTGACACTACTGCTGTGTACCTTGAAAAATACAATATATAGGCCTTATAACTGGCAACTGTACTGTGCGTTCTCTTGCAAAGTAATTTCTCATAACTGTTGTTCATACACACCGTCTGATCACTGAGTACACGGCTGTGTACCTTGAAAAATACAATATATAGGCCTTAACTGGCAACTGTACTGTGCGTTCTCTTGCAAAGTAATTTCTCATAACTGTTGTACATACACACCGTCTGATCACTCAGTACACGGCTGTGTACCTTGAAAAATACAATATATAGGCCTTAACTGGCAACTGTACTGTGCGTTCTCTTGCCAAAGTAATTTCTCATAACTGTTGTTCATACACACCGTCTGATCACTCAGTACACGGCTGTGTACCTTGAAAAATACAATATATAGGCCTTAACTGGCAACTGTACTGTGCGTTCTCTTGCAAAGTAATTTCTCATAACTGTTGTTCATACACACCGTCTGATCACTGAGTACACGGCTGTGTACCTTGAAAAATACAATATATAGGCCTTAACTGGCAACTGTACTGTGCGTTCTCTTGCAAAGTAATTTCTCATAACTGTTGTTCATACACACCGTCTGATCACTGAGTACACGGCTGTGTACCTTGAAAAATACAATATATAGGCCTTAACTGGCAACTGTACTGTGCGTTCTCTTGCAAAGTAATTTCTCATAAACTGTTGTTCATACACACCGTCTGATCACTCAGTACACGGCTGTGTACCTTAAAAAATACAATATATAGGCCTTAACTGGCAACTGTACTGTGCGTTCTCTTGCAAAGTAATTTCTCATAACTGTTGTACATACACACCGTCTGATCACTGAGTACACGGCTGTGTACCTTGAAAAATACAATATATAGGCCTTAACTGGCAACTGTACTGTGCGTTCTCTTGCCAAAGTAATTTCTCATAACTGTTGTTCATACACACCGTCTGATCACTCAGTACACGGCTGTGTACCTTGAAAAATACAATATATAGGCCTTAACTGGCAACTGTACTGTGCGTTCTCTTGCAAAGTAATTTCTCATAACTGTTGTTCATACACACCGTCTGATCACTGAGTACACGGCTGTGTACCTTGAAAAATACAATATATAGGCCTTAACTGGCAACTGTACTGTGCGTTCTCTTGCAAAGTAATTTCTCATAACTGTTGTTCATACACACCGTCTGATCACTCAGTACACGGCTGTGTACCTTGAAAAATACAATATATAGGCCTTAACTGGCAACTGTACTGTGCGTTCTCTTGCAAAGTAATTTCTCATAACTGTTGTTCATACACACCCGTCTGATCACTCAGTACACGGCTGTGTACCTTGAAAAATACAATATATAGGCCTTAACTGGCAACTGTACTGTGCGTTCTCTTGCAAAGTAATTTCTCATAACTGTTGTACATACACACCGTCTGATCACTGAGTACACGGCTGTGTACCTTGAAAAATACAATATATAGGCCTTAACTGGCAACTGTACTGTGCGTTCTCTTGCAAAGTAATTTCTCATAACTGTTGTTCATACACACCGTCTGATCACTCAGTACACGGCTGTGTACCTTGAAAAATACAATATATAGGCCTTAACTGGCAACTGTACTGTGCGTTCTCTTGCAAAGTAATTTCTCATAACTGTTGTTCATACACACCGTCTGATCACTGAGTACACGGCTGTGTACCTTGAAAAATACAATATATAGGCCTTAACTGGCAACTGTACTGTGCGTTCTCTTGCAAAGTAATTTCTCATAACTGTTGTTCATACACACCGTCTGATCACTAGTACACGGCTGTGTACCTTGAAAAATACAATATATAGGCCTTAACTGGCAACTGTACTGTGCGTTCTCTTGCAAAGTAATTTCTCATAACTGTTGTTCATACACACCGTCTGATCACTGAGTACACGGCTGTGTACCTTGAAAAATACAATATATAGGCCTTAACTGGCAACTGTACTGTGCGTTCTCTTGCAAAGTAATTTCTCATAACTGTTGTTCATACACACCGTCTGATCACTGAGTACACGGCTGTGTACCTTGAAAAATACAATATATAGGCCTTAACTGGGCAACTGTACTGTGCGTTCTCTTGCCAAAGTAATTTCTCATAACTGTTGTTCATACACACCGTCTGATCACTCAGTACACGGCTGTGTACCTTGAAAAATACAATATATAGGCCTTAACTGGCAACTGTACTGTGCGTTCTCTTGCAAAGTAATTTCTCATAACTGTTGTTCATACACACCGTCTGATCACTGAGTACACGGCTGTGTACCTTGAAAAATACAATATATAGGCCTTAACTGGCAACTGTACTGTGCGTTCTCTTGCAAAGTAATTTCTCATAACTGTTGTTCATACACACCGTCTGATCACTGAGTACACGGCTGTGTACCTTGAAAAATACAATATATAGGCCTTAACTGGCAACTGTACTGTGCGTTCTCTTGCAAAGTAATTTCTCATAACTGTTGTACATACACACCGTCTGATCACTGAGTACACGGCTGTGTACCTTGAAAAATACAATATATAGGCCTTAACTGGCAACTGTACTGTGCGTTCTCTTGCAAAGTAATTTCTCATAACTGTTGTTCATACACACCGTCTGATCACTGAGTACACGGCTGTGTACCTTGAAAAATACAATATATAGGCCTTAACTGGCAACTGTACTGTGCGTTCTCTTGCAAAGTAATTTCTCATAACTGATGTACATACACACCGTCTGATCACTGAGTACACGGCTGTGTACTTGAAAAATACAATATATAGGCCTTAACTGGCAACTGTACTGTGCGTTCTCTTGCAAAGTAATTTCTCATAACTGTTGTTCATACACACCGTCTGATCACTCAGTACACGGCTGTGTACCTTGAAAAATACAATATATAGGCCTTAACTGGCAACTGTACTGTGCGTTCTCTTGCAAAGTAATTTCTCATAACTGTTGTTCATACACACCGTCTGATCACTCAGTACACGGCTGTGTACCTTGAAAAATACAATATATAGGCCTTAACTGGCAACTGTACTGTGCGTTCTCTTGCAAGTAATTTCTCATAACTGTTGTACATACACACCGTCTGATCACTGAGTACACGGCTGTGTACCTTGAAAAATACAATATATAGGCCTTAACTGGCAACTGTACTGTGCGTTCTCTTGCAAAGTAATTTCTCATAACTGTTGTTCATACACACCGTCTGATCACTCAGTACACGGCTGTGTACCTTGAAAAATACAATATATAGGCCTTAACTGGCAACTGTACTGTGCGTTCTCTTGCAAAGTAATTTCTCATAACTGTTGTACATACACACCGTCTGATCACTGAGTACACGGCTGTGTACCTTGAAAAATACAATATATAGGCCTTAACTGGCAACTGTACTGTGCGTTCTCTTGCCAAAGTAATTTCTCATAACTGTTGTTCATACACACCGTCTGATCACTCAGTACACGGCTGTGTACCTTGAAAAATACAATATATAGGCCTTAACTGGCAACTGTACTGTGCGTTCTCTTGCAAAGTAATTTCTCATAACTGTTGTTCATACACACCGTCTGATCACTGAGTACACGGCTGTGTACCTTGAAAAATACAATATATAGGCCTTAAACTGGCAACTGTACTGTGCGTTCTCTTGCAAAGTAATTCTCATAACTGTTGTTCATACACACCGTCTGATCACTGCAGTACACGGCTGTGTACCTTGAAAAATACAATATATAGGCCTTAACTGGCAACTGTACTGTGCGTTCTCTTGCAAAGTAATTTCTCATAACTGTTGTTCATACACACCGTCTGATCACTGAGTACACGGCTGTGTACCTTGAAAAATACAATATATAGGCCTTAACTGGCAACTGTACTGTGCGTTCTCTTGCAAAGTAATTTCTCATAACTGTTGTTCATACACACCGTCTGATCACTGAGTACACGGCTGTGTACCTTGAAAAATACAATATATAGGCCTTAACTGGCAACTGTACTGTGCGTTCTCTTGCAAAGTAATTTCTCATAACTGTTGTTCATACACACCGTCTGATCACTTCAGTACACGCTGTGTACCTTGAAAAATACAATATATAGGCCTTAACTGGCAACTGTACTGTGCTTTCTCTTGCAAAGTAATTTCTCATAACTGTTGTTCATACACACCGTCTGATCACTGAGTACACGGCTGTGTACCTTGAAAAATACAATATATAGGCCTTAACTGGCAACTGTACTGTGCGTTCTCTTGCAAAGTTAATTTCTCATAACTGTTGTTCATACACACCGTCTGATCACTGAGTACACGGCTGTGTACCTTGAAAAATACAATATATAGGCCTTAACTGGCAACTGTACTGTGCGTTCTCTTGCAAAGTAATTTCTCATAACTGTTGTACATACACACCGTCTGATCACTGAGTACACGGCTGTGTACCTTGAAAAATACAATATATAGGCCTTAACTGGCAACTGTACTGTGCGTTCTCTTGCAAAGTAATTTCTCATAACTGTTGTTCATACACACCGTCTGATCACTGAGTACACGGCTGTTGTACCTTGAAAATACAATATATAGGCCTTAACT
This sequence comes from Rhinella marina, assembly GCA_900303285.1. NCBI lineage: Eukaryota > Metazoa > Chordata > Amphibia > Anura > Bufonidae > Rhinella > Rhinella marina. Next base: position 20,025 of record ONZH01028320.1, read on the forward strand.
GGCAACTGTACTGTGCGTTCTCTTGCAAAGTAATTTCTCATAACTGTGTACATACACACCGTCTGATCACTGAGTACACGGCTGTGTACCTTGAAAATACAATATATAGGCCTTAACTGGCAACTGTACTGTGCGTTCTCTTGCAAAGTAATTTCTCATAACTGTTGTTCATACACACCGTCTGATCACTCAGTACACGGCTGTGTACCTTGAAAAATACAATATATAGGCCTTAACTGGCAACTGTACTGTGCGTTCTCTTGCAAAGTAATTTCTCATAACTGTTGTTATACACACCGTCTGATCACTCAGTACACGGCTGTGTACCTTTGAAAAATACAATATATAGGCCTTAACTGGCAACTGTAACTGTGCGTTCTCTTGCAAAGTAATTCTCATAACTGTTGTACATACACACCGTCTGATCACTCAGTACACGGCTGTGTACCTTGAAAAATACAATATATAGGCCTTAACTGGCAACTGTACTGTGCGTTCTCTTGCAAAGTAATTTCTCATAACTGTTGTTCATACACACCGTCTGATCACTGAGTACACGGCTGTGTACCTTGAAAAATACAATATATAGGCCTTAACTGGCAACTTGTACTGTGCGTTCTCTTGCAAAGTAATTTCTCATAACTGTTGTTACATACACACACCGTCTGATCACTCAGTACACGGCTGTGTACCTTGAAAAAATACAATATATAGGCCTTAACTGGCAACTGTACTGTGCGTTCTCTTGCAAAGTAATTTCTCATAACTGTTGTTCATACACACCGTCTGATCACTCAGTACACGGCTGTGTACCTTGAAAAATACAATATATAGGCCTTAACTGGCAACTGTACTGTGCGTTCTCTTGCCAAAGTAATTTCTCATAACTGTTGTTCATACACACCGTCTGATCACTTAGTACACGGCTGTGTACCTTGAAAAATACAATATATAGGCCTTAACTGGCAACTGTACTGTGCGTTCTCTTGCAAAGTAATTTCTCATAACTGTTGTTCATACACACCGTCTGATCACTTAGTACACGGCTGTGTGTACCTTGAAAAATACAATATATAGGCCTTAACTGGCAACTGTACTGTGCGTTCTCTTGCAAAGTAATTTCTCATAACTGTTGTTCATACACACCGTCTGATCACTTAGTACACGGCTGTGTACCTTGAAAAATACAATATATAGGCCTTAACTGGCAACTGTACTGTGCGTTCTCTTGCAAAGTAATTTCTCATAACTGTTGTTCATACACACCGTCTGATCACTTAGTACACGGCTGTGTACCTTGAAAAATACAATATATAGGCCTTAACTGGCAACTGTACTGTGCGTTCTCTTGCAAAGTAATTTCTCATAACTGGTGTTCATACACACCGTCTGATCACTTAGTACACGGCTGTGTACCTTGAAAAATACAATATATAGGCCTTAACTGGCAACTGTACTGTGCGTTCTCTTGCAAAGTAATTTCTCATAACTGGTGTTCATACACACCGTCTGATCACTTAGTACACGGCTGTGTACCTTGAAAAATACAATATATAGGCCTTAACTGGCAACTGTACTGTGCGTTCTCTTGCAAAGTAATTTCTCATAACTGTTGTTCATACACACCGTCTGATCACTTAGTACACGGCTGTGTACCTTGAAAAATACATACAATATATAGGCCTTAACTGGCAACTGTACTGTGCGTTCTCTTGCAAACTAATTTCACGGCTGTGAAGGCAAAATATTGTAAAAAAAAAAAAAATGCGGCGGGGGGGGGCTAGCGGAATAGGACGTGGACGAGGACGGGGGCGCGGAAATGCTGTTGGGGGCCTTGTTGAAGCCAGTGGGGATACAATGCGTGCTGGTGAGGGTCAGCCAGGATCCCGCTCATCCAGAATCCCTGCCTTTATGGGACAGTTAAGCAGGGGGCGGGTTACACCGCTGTTGAGGCCTGAGCAGGTTGAACAGGTGGTGCAATGGATAGCCGATAGCGCTTCCACACAGTTGTCCACCAGCCAGTCATCCACACAGTCTCACTCTGACCCTCCTTCCTCCACACCTGGCCAACAGAGTCATCCCACCCTTGACCCCTCCCAGGAGCTCTTTTCGGGTCCTTTTTCAGATGTGCCGGAAGAATCCCAGGAGCTAGCAGAGGAATTTGTTTGTAGTGATGCCCAAACACTTGAGTTTTCGCCATCTCCTGCTGATGTGGACCCTGAGCCAGCATCTGTTATCATGAGCGATGATGATGATGAGACGCAGTTGCCATCAAGGGAGGCTGTTGGAATGTCCAGTGGGCAGGAGGAGGAGGAGCAGAGTGAGGAAGAGGAGGTGGTGGATGACGAAATGACCGACCCCACTTGGCCAGGGGTGATGTCCAGCGAGGAAAAGCAGTGGAGAGGTGGTGGTCTGCGCAGCACCGAAAAAGGCAGCAAGAGGCAGAGGGATGTCCAGAGGCAGAGGGATGTCCAGAGGCAGAGGGATGTCCACAGGCAGAGGCAGAGGGATGTCCACAGGCAGAGGGATGTCCAGAGGCAGAGGACAGTCCAGACAAAGAAGTAGTGAGGCCACAGCCAGCACGGCCGAAGCTGTTCCCGGCAGCGGGCAGTCGCGCGAAGCTCCCCCATCGAGGCCTCGTACTTCTGTGGTGTGGAGATTTTTTAATGTTTGTGCGGATGACAAACTGAGCGCGGTTTGCACACTCTGCCACTCAAAACTGAGTAGGGGCTCTGAGAAGAGCAATCTGACCACCTCAGGCATGCGGCGTCACTTGGAAGTCAAGCACTGGGCTGAGTGGGAGAGAGCAAACGCAATACAAACTGCGCCCGGTCCTGCTGCCACTGCCTCTTCCCCTTTGTTGTGTGTGCTGCCACTGCGGTCCAGACCTCCAGCCAGGACACCTCCACATCTGCCTCTGCCTCGGCTACTTTGGGGCCTTCTCCTTCAGCCTCCCCTTCCCCCGCCTCTTCGCCTGCACCCTCACACTCCTCGTCCCAACAACTGTCCATCTCGCAGGCGTTCGACCGCAGG
>ONZH01028321.1:0-54623 GCA_900303285.1 Rhinella marina
TACAGAAAGTGTCACCTGGACAGAAAATACGGATTGGAGTGAGTGTGCTGAACTGTGACACACAGAAAGGTTACACGCAGCTGTGTGAAATGGATTTGTATCACTGAGCTAAAAACAACAAAAAACTAATTTTTTTTATATATTTTTTTTTTTTTTTTTTAGTTTTGTTTTTTTTGGAACGTGACGTGCAGAAACTATCGTAGAGCTAACTGACACCCTAGTGACGGTGGCTATTTAGACTGCGACCCAGACAAATGTCGCACAGAGATTTTTGGGATCAAGCTATATACGTGACAGGTAGCAAAAGACTTGGTTGTATTAAGTGACGTACAGAAAGTGTCACCTGGACAGAAAATACGGATTGGAGTGAGTGTGCTGAACTGTGACACACAGAATGGTTACACGCAGCTGTGTGAAATGGATTTGTATCACTGAGCTAAAACAACAAAAAAAAATATTTTTTTTTATTTTTATATTTTTTTTTTTATTTTTTTTTGTTTTTTTTTTTTTTTAACGTGACGTGCAGAAACTATCGTAGAGCTAACTGACACCCTGTTAATGGTGGCTATTTAGACTGCGACCCAGACAAATGTCGCACAGAGATTTTTGGGATCAAGCTATATACGTGACAGGTAGCAAATGACTTGGTTGTATTAAGTGACGTACAGAAAGTGTCACCTGGACAGAAAATACGGATTGGAGTGAGTGTGCTGAACTGTGACACACAGAAAGGTTACACGCAGCTGTGTGAAATGGATTTGTATCACTGAGCTAAAACAACAAAAAAATATTTTTTTATATTTTTTTTTATATTTTTTTAGTTTTGTTTTTTTGGAAACGTGACGTGCAGAAACTATCGTAGAGCTAACTGACACCCTACTGAACGGTGGCTATTTAGACTGCGACCCAGACAAATGTCGCACAGAGATTTTTGGATCAAGCTATATACGTGACAGGTAGCAAAAGACTTGGTTGTATTAAGTGACGTACAGAAAGTGTCACCTGGAACAGAAAATACGGATAGGAGTGAGTGTATGAACTGTGACACACAGAATGGTTCCACGCAGCTGTGTGAAATGGATTTGTATCACTGAGCTAAAACAACTAAAAATTATTTTTTTATATTCTTTTTTATATATTTTTTATTGTAGTTTTTGTTTTTTTTGGAACGTGACGTGCAGAAACTATCGTAGAGCTGAACTGACACCCTGTGAACGGTGGCTATTTAGACTGCGACCCAGACAAATGTCGCACAGAGATTTTTGGGATCAAGCTATATACGTGACAGGTAGCAAATGACTTGGTTGTATTCTGTGACGTACAGAAAGTGTCACCTGGACAGAATATACGGATTGGAGTGAGTGTGCTGAACTGTGACACACAGAAAGGTTACACGCAGCTGTGTGAAATGGATTTGTATCACTGAGCTAAAACAACAAAAAAAATATTTTTTATATTTTTTTTTTATATTTTTTTTTTGTAGTTTTTTTTTTTTTGGAACGTGACGTTGCAGAAATATCGTAGAAGCTAACTGACACCCTATGACGGTGGCTATTTAGACTGCGACCTCAGACAATGTCGCACAGAGATTTTTTTGATCAAGCTATATACGTGACAGGCAGCAAAAGACTTGGTTGTATTAAGTGACATACAGAAAGTGTCACCTGGACAGAAAATACAGATAGGAGTGAGTGTAATGAACTGTGACACACAGAATGGTTCCACGCAGCTGTGTGAAATGGATTTGTATCACTGAGCTAAAACAACTAAAAAAATATTTTTTTTTTATATTCTTTTTATATATTTTTTTTGTAGTTTTGTTTTTTTTGGAACGTGACGTGCAGAAACTATAGTAGACCTAACTCACACCCTACTGACGGTGGCTATTTAGACTGCGACCCAGACAAATGTCGCACAGAGATTTTTGGGATCAAGCTATATACGTGACAGGCAGCAAAAGACTTGGTTGTATTAAGTGACTTACAGAAAGTGTGACCTGGACAGAAAATATGGATAGGAGTGAGTGTAATGAACCGTGAAACACAGAATGGTTCCACGCAGCTGTGTGAAATGGATTTGTATCACTGAGCTAAAACAACTAAAAAAATATTTTTTTTATATATTTTTTTTATATATATATTTTTTTTAGTTTTGTTTTTTTTTTGAACGTGACTTGCAGAAACTATCGTAGACCTAACTCACACCCTGTAAAAGGTGGCTATTTTGACTGCGACCCAGACAAATGTCGCACAGAGATTTTTGGGATCAAGCTATATACGTGACAGACAGCAAAAGACTTGGTTGTATTAAGTGACTTACAGAAAGTGTCACCTGGACAGAAAATACGGATAGGAGTGAGTGTAATTAACTGTGACACACAGAATGGTTCCATGCAGCTGTGTGAAATGGATTTGTATCACTGAGCTAAAACAACTAAAAAAATATTTTTTTTATATATTTTTTTTTATATATATATTTTTTTTAGTTTTGTTTTTTTTTTTAACGTGACTTGCAGAAACTTTCGTAGACCTAACTCACACCCTGTAAAAGGTGGCTATTTTGACTGCGAGCCAGACAAATGTCGCACAGAGATTTTTGGGATCAATCTATATACGTGACAGACAGCAAAAGACTTGGTTCTATTAAGTGACGAACAGAAAGTGTCACCTGGACAGAAAATACGGATAGGAGTGAGTGTAATGAACTGTGACACACAGAATGGTTCCACGCAGCTGTGTGAAATGGATTTGTATCACTGAGTTAAAACAACTAAAAAAATATTTTTTTTATATATTTTTTTTAAATATTTTTTTAGTAGTTTTGTATTTTTTGGAACATGACGTGCAGAAACTATCGTAGAGATAACTGACACCTTACTGACGGTGGCTATTTAGACTGCGACCCAGACAAATGTCGCACAGAGATTTTTGGGATAAAGCTATATACGTGATAGGCAGCAAAAGACTTGGTTGTATTAAGTGAAGTACAAAAAGTGTCACCTGGACAGAAAATATGGATAGGAGTGAGTGTAATGAACTGTGACACACAGAATGGTTCCACGCAGCTATGTGAAATGGATTTGTATCACTGAGCTAAAACAACTAAAAAAATATTTTTTTTATATATTTTTTTGTAGTTTTGTTTTTTTTGGAACATGACGTGCAGAAACTATCGTAGAGCTAACTGACACCCTACTGACGGTGGCTATTTAGACTACAACCCAGACAAATGTCGCACAGAGATTTTTGGGATCAAGCTATATACGTGACAGACAGCAAAAGACAAGGTTGTATTAAGTGACATACAGAAAGTGTCACCTGGACAGAAAATACGGATAGGAGTGAGTGTAATGAACTGTGACACACAGAATGGTTCCACGCAGCTATTTGAAATGGATTTGTATCACTGAGCTAAAACAACTAAAAAAATATTTTTTTTATTTATTTTTTTTTTACATTTTTTTTGTAGCTTTGTTTTTTTTGGAACATGACTTGCAGAAACTATTGTAGACCTAACTCACACCCTACTGACGGTGGCTATTTAGACTACGACCCAGACAAATGTCGCACAGAGATTTTTGGGATCAAGCTATATACGTGACAGACAGTAAAAGACAAGGTTGTATTAAGTGACATACAGAAAGTGTCACCTGGACAGAAAATATGGATAGGAGTGAGTGTAATGTACTGTGACACACAGAATGGTTCCACGCAGCTGTGTGAAATGGATTTGTATCACTGAGCTAAAACAACAAAAAAAATATTTTTTTTATATATTTTTTTTTATATATTTTTTATGTAGTTTTGTTTTTTTTGGAAAGTGGTGTGCAGAAACTATCGTAGACCTAACTCACACCCTGTGAAAGGTGGCTATTTTGACTGCGACCCAGACAAATGTCGCACAGAGATTTTTGGGATCAAGCTATATACGTGACAGGCAGCAAAAGACTTGGTTGTATTAAGTGACTTACAGAAAGTGTCACCTGGACAGAAAATACGGATAGGAGTGTAATGAACTGTGACACACAGAATGGTTCCACGCAGCTGTGTGAAATGGATTTGTATCACTGAGCTAAAACAACTAAAAAATATTTTTTTTATATATTTTTTTATATTTTTTTTTTTAGTTTTTTTTTTTTTTTGGAACGTGACATGCAGAAACTATCGTAGACCTAACTCACACCCTGTAAAAGGTGGATATTTTGACTGCGACCCAGAGAAATGTTGCACAGAGATTTTTGGGATCAAGCTATATACGTGACAGACAGCAAAAGACTTGGTTGTATTAAGTGATGTACAGAAAATGTCACCTGGACAGAAAATACGGATAGGAGTGAGTGTAATGAACTGTGACACACAGAATGGTTCCACGCAGCTATGTGAAATGGATTTGTATCACTGAGCTAAAACAACTAAAAAAATATTTTTTTTATATATTTTTTTGTACTTTTGTTTTTTTTTTGGAACATGACGTGCAGAAACTATCGTAAAGCTAACTGACACCCTACTGACGGTGGCTATTTAGACTGCGACCCAGACAAATGTCGCACAAAGATTTTTGGGATCAAGCTATATACGTGACAGACAGCAAAAGACTTGGTTGTATTAAGTGACATACAGAAAGTGTCACCTGGACAGTAAATACGGATAGGAGTGAGTGTAATGAACTGTGACACACAGAATGGTTCCACGCAGCTATTTGAAATGGATTTGTATCACTGAGCTAAAACAACTAAAAAAATATTTTTTTTATTTATTTTTTTTTTACATTTTTTTTGTAGCTTTGTTTTTTTTGGAACATGACTTGCAGAAACTATCGTAGACCTAACTCACACCCTACTGACGGTGGCTATTTAGACTACGACCCAGACAAATGTCGCACAGAGATTTTTGGGATCAAGCTATATACGTGACAGACAGTAAAAGACAAGGTTGTATTAAGTGACATACAGAAAGTGTCACCTGGACAGAAAATCCTGATAGGAGTGAGTGTAATGTACTGTGACACACAGAATGGTTCCACGCAGCTGTGTGAAATGGATTTGTATCACTGAGCTAAAACAACAAAAAAAATATTTTTTTTATATATTTTTTTTATATATTTTTTATGTAGTTTTGTTTTTTTTGGAAAGTGGCATGCAGAAACTATCGTAGACCTAACTCACACCCTGTGAAAGGTGGCTATTTTGACTGCGACCCAGACAAATGTCGCACAGAGATTTTTGGGATCAAGCTATATACGTGACAGGCAGCAAAAGACTTGGTTGTATTAAGTGACTTACAGAAAGTGTCACCTGGACAGAAAATACGGATAGGAGTGAGTGTAATGAACTGTGACCACACAGAATGGTTCCACGCAGCTGTGTGAAATGGATTTGTATCACTGAGCTAAAACAACTAAAAAAATATTTTTTTTTATATATTTTTTTTATATATTTTTTTTTTTTTAGTTTTTTTTTTTGGAACGTGACATGCAGAAACTATCGTAGACCTAACTCACACCCTGTGAAAGGTGGATATTTTAACTGCGACCCAGAGAAATGTCGCACAGAGATTTTTGGGATCAAGCTATATACGTGACAGACAGCAAAAGACTTGGTTGTATTAAGTGACATACAGAAAGTGTCACCTGGACAGAAAATACGGATAGGAGTGAGTGTAATGAACTGTGACACACAGAATGGTTCCACGCAGCTATGTGAAATGGATTTGTATCACTGAGCTAAAACAACTAAAAAAATATTTTTTTTATATATTTTTTTTTAGTTTTGTTTTTTTTTGGAACATGACGTGCAGAAACTATCGTAGAGCTAACTGACACCCTACTGACGGTGGCTATTTAGACTGCGACCCAGACAAATGTCGCACAAAGATTTTTGGGATCAAGCTATATACGTGACAGACAGCAAAAGACAAGGTTGTATTAAGTGATGTACAGAAAGTGTCACCTGGACAGAAAATACGGATAGGAGTGAGTGTAATGAACTGTGACACACAGAATGGTTCCACGCAGCTATTTGAAATGGATTTGTATCACTGAGCTAAAACAACTAAAAAAATATTTTTTTTATTTATTTTTTTTTACATTTTTTTGTAGCTTTGTTTTTTTTGGAACATGACTTGCAGAAACTATTGTAGACCTAACTCACACCCTACTGACGGTGGCTATTTAGACTACGACCCAGACAAATGTCGCACAGAGATTTTTGGGATCAAGCTATATACGTGACAGACAGTAAAAGACAAGGTTGTATTAAGTGACATACAGAAAGTGTCACCTGGACAGAAAATATGGATAGGAGTGAGTGTAATGTATTGTGACACACAGAATGGTTCCTCGCAGCTGTGTGAAATGGATTTGTATCACTGAGCTAAAACAACAAAAAAAATATTTTTTTTATATATTTTTTTTTATATATTTTTTATGTAGTTTTTTTTTTTTTTTGGAAAGTGGCGTGCAGAAACTATCGTAGACCTAACTCACACCCTGTGAAAGGTGGCTATTTTGACTGCGACCCAGACAAATGTCGCACAGAGATTTTTGGGATCAAGCTATATACGTGACAGGCAGCAAAAGACTTGGTTGTATTAAGTGACTTACAGAAAGTGTCACCTGGACAGAAAATACGGATAGGAGTGAGTGTAATGAACTGTGACACACAGAATGGTTCCACGCAGCTGTGTGAAATGGATTTGTATCACTGAGCTAAAACAACTAAAAAAAATATTTTTTTTTATATATTTTTTTTATATATTTCTTTTTTTAGTTTTTTTTTTGGAACGTGACATGCAGAAACTATCGTAGACCTAACTCACACCCTGTAAAAGGTGGATATTTTGACTGCGACCCAGAGAAATGTCGCACAGAGATTTTTGGGATCAAGCTATATACGTGACAGACAGCAAAAGACTTGGTTGTATTAAGTGACGTACAGAAAGTGTCACCTGGACAGAAAATACGGATAGGAGTGAGTGTAATGAACTGTGACACACAGAATGGTTCCACGCAGCTATGTGAAATGGATTTGTATCACTGAGCTAAAACAACTAAAAAAATATTTTTTTTTATATTTTATTTTATATATTTTTTTTGTAGTTTTGTTTTTTTTGGAACATGACGTTCAGAAACTATCGTAGAGCTAACTGACACCCTACTGACGGTGGCTATTTAGACTGCAACCCAGACAAATGTCGCACAGAGATTTTTGGGATCAAGCTATATACGTGACAGACAGTAAAAGACCAGGTTGTATTAAGTGACGTACAGAAAGTGTCACCTGGACAGAAAATACGGATAGGAGTGAGTGTAATTAACTGTGACCCACAGAATGGTTCCACGCAGCTGTGTGAAATGGATTTGTATCACTGAGCTAAAACAATTTAAAAAATATTTTTTTTATATATTTTTTTTGTAGTTTTGTTTTTTTTGGAACGTGACGTGCAGAAACTATCGTAGAGCTAACTGACACCCTACTGACGGTGGCTATTTAGACTGCGACCCAGACAAATGTCGCACAGAAATTTTTGGGATCAAGCTATATACGTGACAGACAGCAAAAGACTTGGTTTTATTCAGTGACGTACAGAAAGTGTCACCTGGACAGAAAATACGGATAGGAGTGAGTGTAATGAACTGTGACACACAGAATGGTTCCACGCAGCTGTGTGAAATGGATTTGTATCACTGAGCTAAAATAACTAATAAAATATTTTTTTTATGTATTTTTTTATATATTTTTTTTTGTAGTGTTGTTTTTTTTTGGAACGTGACGTGCAGAAACTATCGTAGAGCTAACTGATACCCTACTGACGGTGGCTAGTTAGACTGCGACCCAGACAAATGTCGCACAGAGATTTTTGGGATCAAGCTATATACGTGACAGGCAGCAAAAGACTTGGTTGTATTAAGTGACGTACAGAAAGTGTCACCTGGACAGAAAATACGGATTGGCATGAGTGGACAGATGAACTGTGACACACAGAATGGTTCCACACTGCTGTGTGCAATGGATTTGTATCACTTAGATATAACATTTAAAAAAAGGGGGTTATATATGGTGATAGCTGCACTACTAGTGCCAGCCAGCCATCCAAGCCAGGAGACAAAAAAAAATGTCTTGTAGCCCTTTGAAGGGCTGTTGGGTTCTTTGTGGGTGATTCCTCCCTAACAGAGAACTAAATGCAGGCCCTAACACTCTCCCTGAAACTCAGCAGCTCTATCCCTAACGATATCCAGATGGCATCTGAGCCAAGCCAGCGGCCAGTTAGTAGTATATTCCAGGGTCACCTGATCAGGCCAGCCAACCCCTGCTATCGACATGTAAGGGCCCCACGTGATGCTGGGTGTACCTCAGAGTCTCCTGGCTTGTGATTGGCTGAGTTTATAGGCGCCAAAAAAGCACGATGCGGAAGTTGCCATTTCCTCAAGCATGGCGAGATACTCGTCCGAGCAGCGAGCACTTACGAGTACCCTAATACTCGAACGAGCACCAAGCTCGAACGAGTATGCTCGCTTATCTCTATTAATAATCAGTTGTCTGTGGTGTTCAAATTATGTTAAATTTCCCCCTTCATGGTAAGAGGGTGTGGCCACAGCACAAGAAATGCACGTTCAGTCGTCTCATTGCTGATCATGCATATCTCTCCTGGTTACACCCAGAGAGCTAATTTTATTAGAAATACATGATGGTGTAATCACACCCCCCTTTGTCATCAATTTTAATATAACCAATCACAATCATACAAGTATACATGTAACATCAAATCAAATCAAAAGAATGATGATGGTAGCCGCCCAATGCTAATGAGGACACGTACACATTACTTCATCTATCTAGGAAATTCCATATGCATAATTCACCTTCTGCTAAGTTCCTGTTTTCCTATAGACATATCAAGTGATTATGAGTAATTTTTTTTTAAGCATATGTGATATCTAATGGAGATTAGAGATTATAAGATATAAGAGATATGGATATAAGGAGATGGAGACCACCTGATAATGAAATACAACACTAGCACAATTGTGTTCACCAACTAACTAAATTTATTTAACATGTTTCCTCCTCTTGAACACAATTTGCTAATAATCTAAAGAGAGTTTCCCAATTGACTATATTCAGTTCAAGCCAGGGCCTATGGGCCATCCATTAACTGAGGTGTATTGATCAGGACAGACCCTATATCATCAATGCAGATCTTATATCTGTTTGTTCTCGTTCATGGGATGGAAAAGGAGACACAAGTAAATAAGTGTTTTTTCTCCTCTTGTACACAGCCTGCTTAAGTATCCAGAGGACTCCCCCAATGACTACATTCTGACTGGATTCCCTAGATCAGGGCTGATAAGCCATTCATCATCTATGGTGGACTCCACTGGACACTCAGCATTTTTCTTGCACTTTCACTTTCCTTTAAGTTATTCCAAGTTATTCCCTGCACTGCACAGGGGCACAATCAGAAGCTTTATATATATACTCCTCTTTTGTAGATTCTCCAGGAGTCACATTCATTATACAGGTTATTATTACAGTCAGGTGATGATGATAGTATCTTCTTTCTGACCTTACTGCCAATTTAATCAGAAACAACAAATTTAGTATCCTTTTACAAAGAGAGCATCAACCATCAACCTATCATTTTACTTAACTAAATCAGTTAATTAGGTTCAGTCAACACAGCAAATCAGTCTAATCAATGGACAATTCTTTCTTAGAATTAGTGGCTCTATCTCCCTTAACCTCTTAGCATGTTCCACATCAGCAGCCACTCAAACTATACCATCCTTATCATGGCATGTGCATAGTATGATCTTTTTCTCTTTCTCAATAAAATCTACTCCGGTACAAGTTGTAATGGAACCTGTAAAGGACCTCTTTTCTTTTTCTTCAAACTCAGGGATGGTTAGCTAAGGTGCAGACAACTGAGCGGCGAGGTGGCGGCCATCTATATGCATCCATTTCACATGCCACATACACATCATCAGTTTTCGATTGCTCGATACTTGCCAAGTGGGTTGATACTCTTTCAGTATGTTATAGACCAGCCAGTTTTTTTTTTAAATCTGTTTAAAACTTTGTTAGTGAAGTTAGGACACAAATTACAACATAATGAACATAATGGGGCAAAAGATTTAATACTCAGACTTTACTCAATAATCCAATCCTGATTAAACAATATCCAAGTGAGTCCACACCACCTTTCCTCTCAGTGTGGATTCTTTGCTAATTCTATAATCTCTCATTATTTTGCAAACTAAGCATTAAGTATATTATCAATGTAAATATGTTTGGCTTCACCAATGTTGGAGTGGTGAACACAGCACTCAGTAGGGACCATCAAATCTGGGATCCAAACTTTTCCTTTATATGAACTAGGTACTAGTCTTTGAGTCCAGATCTGAAAAGGAATCACACACATGTTTATGTTCAACAGTCAGACCTGACCTGTAAGGGCTCCTACCACTTTAGGAAAGACAAAAAGTGTCAAAAGGCTTGTTCTACATCCAGTATTCCTCTACTTATTACCTCAGCCAGTATCTTCTTTTAATCTTGATTTTACTACAGACCAGGTGTTTCCTGAAAAATAGATCAACATAGACAAGGACATATTCATGCTGCCCCACCTTTGGAAACTTAATGTAGTCCATCTGCAATCTCTGAAATAGGCAAGATGGCCTAGGTATATGCCTTTCTGGAACTCTCAAAGTTCTTCCAACATTATTACAGGCACACATCATGTAACCTTGGACAAACCTGGTGGCAGCGCTGCTGGACCCCTGGAATTCCCAACATCTCCTCCTGACACATATATCAACCCATGTGCTGAATTCATCATCAACGGGCAGAGTGCACTTGAGAAAGCACCATTTTACCTACCCTCCAGAGCTTGTCATCACTCATTGTTCTTACTTTAGAGGTCTTCTGGGCCTGGGTTGGCCAAGTCACGTAAACCTTAGGTTGGCTTCAGGTATTGGCTGGAGGTCTACAGTTATAGCAGTTTAATCTCCCAACTTGTCTTTTTCTTTTTTTTCTTCTTCTGGATAGCATCAGGGCATAAAACAACTCTCACACACTTAGCACTCTTCATGGGTTTCCCGTTGCTGGTAATCTTAGCCAAGAGGAGGAGAGCCTCATTAACAACATAAACAAAGATTTACGAGTTGCAGTTTATTTGGCCAAAGTTTTTAATCATTCAGGAGACAGTCTTCCTAACAATGTATATGTGGTATGCGGTACCAATGCATACAAGTGGCTACCCCCTAGGCATCCAGGAGTCTGCACTTTGGCTAAACTAATCCCAGGGACCTGGGTATGGGAGCAAAAAGATATCCCATTGCGACAAGTACCTAAACACACCCTCTTTAAAAGAGAAACAAAAAAAGCCAAACCTTTAGTGCACATGCCCTGGGAAGAAAAGTTTGGTTATGCTCTGACTCTGGTAGGATTATCAGTTAAAAATGCTCATGCAATAGAGAAACTGGCAGAACTTTTTGATAACATAACTGAAGACATATTTGACGCTTTAAATGTCACTTCTGCTTTCATGAAACAACTCACCACTGTAATAAATCAGCATACATTGGTTCTGGATTACCTTACTGCAGCCAGTGGAGGTCTCTGCCAAGTTGTAGGGCCCGCATGTTGTCATTATGTAGATGAGGATGGTATGATCCGAGTGATGGCCGATGTGAACCATGCTAAAAAGCTGAAGGAAGATTATAGAGCGGCCAATTCAAAAGAGGATTGGAATCCTGATTGGCCTACTTGGTTAGATTGGTTAAATCCTGTTAATTGGTTTGGTGATGTAAAAGGTTGGATTGGTGGTCTTTTGTCTACAGGTGTCCAATTGATTATGATCATGCTAATCCTGTATTTTCTGATTAAGTTAACAGTGACATGCATAGCATCAGGAAGGAAGCGCTGTCGTCACAACAGACCAACCATTATTACAACACATGTGGTCAATGTCAGCTATGGAGAAATGCCAAGAGGCGAATATGTACCTATGCACCCTACTGCTGCTGATTTGCTGAATGACCTGGATTTGAATGACCTGAACTATGCGGACATTGATACAACAGGACTGGACTCTGATGAGTATGCCACCATTAATCCTAAGACTCCAATTGTACCCCCTGAACCACCTACTTCTCCCGAGGTCCAAGAGGAGGAGCAGGGAGAGGAACCTGTCCAAGAGGAGGAGCCCTCTGACGATGAATGGCTTAATGGCCCTGATCTGGGGGATCCAGTCAGAATGTAGTCAAGGGGGGCTGTTTTCTCTGGAACAAGCTGCATCTGAGAGGAGGAAAAATGACAAAGTAATATTGAATATTGATTTGATCTTTGAATCTATATATCTATATATTGGTTCTTTTAAAGGCAGTCTTTGAATCATCAGATGTAGCTGTGCTCCTTGAGACATGTTGCAAAACTTCCTTCTTTTCTCTTATGTTTCTTCCCTGTTTGATTTTATAAAGAACCGCAAAGATTTTCCAGAAGGTCTGAAACTAGATTTAGAGGAACAATATATACCGCTTTTTACAGCAAGTAGGGAAAACTGTCTAGGCAGCGATTATGCAAGAATTTAGATGCTCTCAGCAATATTTTTTATTTTCCAGTATATACAGATATTTAGATTTAGCATAAGTGGTGACCTAATGACTTCTGCTTTATTTCCTATCTTTTATACTTAATACTTTTTGATTGGACATTTTTGTTAAATCATTTTGATTGGGTGATGATAATCAAAGGGGGAGGTGATTACTATCTTGATGTACAATTAATAAAAGTTGATGCTCTGGGGACAGGGCTCTCAGAGAATTATCATACTAGCACTTGTGCGTAGTGTCTTGATTCTTAGGCCGGCCGAACCCTAAGGGGTAATCATATACATTAACTCAATTTGAATCCCACAGGCAACGCGAGTGAAGTCTCCTAATTTGGGACTTGTCCTAAATTGCAGCGACAATCCAAAAAAATCTCCGCTCCCCCAGATCAGACCATAATCATGGAAGAAACCAAAGGCATATATATATCTATATGAATGTTAGTTATCTTATCTGACCACAACCATCTTACCAGCCTCAGTGAGTGCCTTCAGCTCTACCTCCTGTACTCACATTACAAAAGGGAGTGGTATTTAGGTGACAACATCAGTTCAGATACTGACAGCATCCTGTCTTCTGTGTGATCCATCTATACCATCTATGAGAGAAAACTCAATATTAGACAAAGTTATCAATCAGATCTGAATGTACTTGCTCCATAGTTTATATGACATCTAAACCTTTATGTAGTCTGGTAACCCAACCTCTTATCAAAATGCAGAAAATCTTCTGTAGACTCAAGATGCTCAAAGTGCTTTATCTCCTCCAGATCTCTGTGTTCATGGCCCACGTGACTGTTATAAAACAATTCTCTTAATACTTTTCAAATGCTGTTACTTTTTTTTTTTTCAAACAAATCAAATGCTCCCATCATGTTCATAAAATAAAACAAAATAATCAGAAAATAAAAACAGATCGGAAAACCTTATCTATCATCTAGTTTTCACTGACAGATGAAATATTTGGTGACACAGTTACTTCAGACATTCCATTTGATTTAACCACATATTATTATACTTATTTGATGATTTTGCTTGCAGACCTCTTATAAACACACTTGTCTGAATACCACATACTAATAACGTTTTTAAAACAAACCAATCTTATTGTCTTAATTTTTTTCCACTTGCACGCTTATGCGACTTGTTAAAATTAAATGAACCAATTTCATTTTTTTCCCTTTTTTTCTCCAACTCTAGTGACATATCACGCTATCCGTGTTTAGGGAGGAACACAAGAGGCTTTCTCTGTATAATATAATTCTACGTCACTGTCACTACACCCTCTGTCATCTGGCAAAATGTAACTTTCCTTGTCGTCCTTCAGCAGCAGCACCCATGGGGGATTTCTAATCCTCCTGAAATTATAGGACAGGAGATGTCAATTAATCAATTAAATGCAGATCCTATAAGACAGTCTAACCTAGACCCTCCTATTGTGTTTTTTTACTGTCCTTCCTGGAGACCTTCTCCTATGAGGAGGTGGAGATGTTGGGAAGTATTTTCATTTAATTTATTGTTTACTCATTGGAATATTTAAGAGAGTTTTCCTTATGTTTGATCTGAACCTTTGTCCTTTGGTATTGGTGTTCTTTGGCACACTAGGGGTTACTGCAGTCTCTCCTGCAGTACTTATGTCTTAGGAGCACTATCTCTGCTCCTTCTCTCTCCGGTGAGATTGCGTCGGCTTCCCTCTGGAGGTTCCGCCTGGCGCAGCTCGCGCACGTCATCTGCGAATGCGCCGCCCGGCAGGGGGGGAGGAGAGGGATAAAACATGGCGGCGCCCATACAGCTTGCCGCTCGGTCAAGCTACCCGTGCTCCCGCTTGGTAAGTAGGGCGGTAGCCTGATTCTGCAGGGCTCCCTGCTCCTAGTGTTGTCTTCCCTCATTATGGTTCTCTCCCTTTCTTTATTTTTGCACTGCATGGTGTATATATACAGTGCCTACAAGTAGTATTCAACCCCCTGCAGATTTAGCTGGTTTGATAAGATGCAAATAAGTTAGAGCCTTCAAACAAGAGCAGGATTTATTAACAGATGCATAAATCTTACAAACCAAAAAGTTATGTTGCTCAGTTAAATTTTAATAAATTTTAAACATAAAAGTGTGGGTCAATTATTATTCAACCCCTCAAACCACCAGAATTCTGTTTGGTTCCCCTAAAGTATTAAGAAGTAGTTCAGGCACAAAGAACAATGACCTTCACATGTTTGGATTAATTATCTGTTTTTCCAGCCTTTTCTGACTATTTAAGACCCTCCCCAAACTTGTGAACAGCACTCATACATGGTCAACATGGGAAAGACAAAGGAGCATTCCAAGGCCATCAGAGACAAGATCGTGGAGGGTCACAAGGCTGGCAAGGGGTACAAAACCCTTTCCAAGGAGTTGGGTCTACCTGTCTCCACTGTTGGGAGCATCATCCGGAAGTGGAAGGCTTATGGAACTACTGTTAGCCTTCCACGGCCTGGACAGCCTTCAAAAGTTTCCTCCCGTGCCGAGGCCAGGCTTGTCCGAAGAGTCAAGGCTAACCCGAGGACAACAAGGAAGGAGCTCCGGGAAGATCTCATGGCAGTGGGGACATTGGTTTCAGTCAATACCATAAGTAACGTACTCCACCGTTCCAGACGAGCCCGTAAGGTACCTTTACTTTCAAAGCGTCATGTCAAGGCTCGTTTACAGTTTGCTCATGATCACTTGGAGGACTCTGAGACAGACTGGTTCAAGGTTCTCTGGTCTGATGAGACCAAGATCGAGATCTTTGGTGCCAACCACACACGTGACGTTTGGAGACTGGATGGCACTGCATACGACCCCAAGAATACCATCCCTACAGTCAAGCATGGTGGTGGCAGCATCATGCTGTGGGGCTGCTTCTCAGCCAAGGGGCCTGGCCATCTGGTCCGCATCCATGGGAAGTTGGATAGCACGGCCTACCTGGAGATTTTGGCCAAGAACCTCCGCTCCTCCATCAAGGATCTTAAGATGGGTCGTCATTTCATCTTCCAACAAGACAACCCAAAGCACACAGCCAAGAAAACCAAGGCCTGGTTCAAGAGGGAAAAAATCAAGGTGTTGCAGTGGCCTAGTCAGTCTCCTGACCTTAACCCAATTGAAAACTTGTGGAAGGAGCTCAAGATTAAAGTCCACATGAGACACCCAAAGAACCTAGATAACTTGGAGAAGATCTACATGGAGGAGTGGGC
Organism: Rhinella marina; assembly: GCA_900303285.1. Lineage (NCBI taxonomy): Eukaryota > Metazoa > Chordata > Amphibia > Anura > Bufonidae > Rhinella > Rhinella marina. The sequence goes on from ONZH01028321.1 coordinate 15,812, forward strand.
CAAGATAACTCCAGAGACCTGTGCCGGCCTGATCAGGTCTTATAAAAGACGATTATTAGCTGTAATTGCAAACAAGGGTTATTCCACAAAATATTAAACCTAGGGGTTGAATAATAATTGACCCACACTTTTATGTTTAAAATTTATTAAAATTTAACTGAGCAACATAACTTTTTGGTTTGTAAGATTTATGCATCTGTTAATAAATCCTGCTCTTGTTTGAAGTTTGAAGGCTCTAACTTATTTGCATCTTATCAAACCAGCTAAATCTGCAGGGGGTTGAATACTACTTGTAGGCACTGTATATATTTCCGAGTCTGCACTCTCTGATGATGTGGGGTGTTTTCTTTCATTGGTGTTCCTTCTCAGCTGTGGTAGTTCCTCCTTCAGGTCTGGTGCTGGGTTAGTTACCTAAGTCACCCTGAGCGGAATAAGCTTCATATTGACTTGCTCTGCTCTATTATAGAAAATGTCCCAAAGCTCTGAATAGAGGAACCACTCTGCAAGGAAGTCCGCTGGGAAACAGAAACACATGGCCTGCAGATCATGTAACACCCCCCTGCCAGATGGCAGCAAATTCTATTTCTGCTCAGACTGCAGAGCTAATGATTTTCCTGTGGAGGATCAGTCTCTATCAAATAAGGATGTATTGCTTTGGATGAAGGACTTTGTGCATGATGCGTTTAAACAATTCAAGCAGTCCGTCACTAAGGATAATGAGGCTCCTGCCTCTCAGGCAGAACTAAGGCCAACGATGGCTGCTGGCAGAATGTATTCTTCTCCCAGGGAATCTGATATATTTGAAGATTACAGAGTTATAGACGAGGTTAACTCCTCAGAATCTGAGGGGAGCGACCAGGAAATGAATTTATTTCCGTTAAACAAAATGTCTAGACTATTCAAGTCTCTTGAGCCTGAATCTGTAGTTCAGGCAGAGGTAGTCGGTGACGACGATATACCTAAAAAATCTAGGGCCTTCGAGGTTGACCCCTTAGTAAAGAGGCTTATGGTTAATGAGTGGAAGACACCTGATAAGGGTCCAATCTTCAACAAAAGGTTCAAAACCATGTGTATGACTGACCAGGAGGAAGAAAAGCAGTGGGGAGAACCCCCTAAGGTGGATGTTGCCGTTTCAAAGCTTTTAAAGCGCACACTGGTGCCAGGTGAAGATGGGTCTAATTTCACAGACCCAATGGATAAAAGGCTGGATAATGCCTTACGCAGGAGTTATCTCGCTGCCTTGGGTCAGTCTAAGGCGGCACTATCGTCCTATATGGTCACCAAGAACCTTAGATCATGGCTTCTCCAGATGGAGGAGGACATAGACAAAGGGGTGCCTAGAGATGATATACTGTTGTCTTTTAAGAAAATTGCTCTAGCTTCTGATTTTCTCTGTGATGTTTCAGTACAGCAAGCAAGATTCGCAGCTCAATCCATGGCACTTTCCACTGTGGGCAGAAGATCACTGTGGATAAAGTCTTGGCGGGCAGATGTCCATTCCAAGAATACACTGTGTGCCATGGAATATCACCCAAATAGACTCTCTGGACCTGAGCTGGACACTCTCATGGAGAGCTTATCTGATAAGAAGGGCAAATCTCTTCCTTATTCGACTAAAAAGAGGTGGTTCTCTTCCTTTCGTCCATCCAATAGAACCACATATCGCAGAAGGTCAGACAGAGGAGAAGCATCTGAATCCAGAGGAGTCATCTCCAGAGGAGCATCTACTCTGCGTAGAAGAGGCCGTGGAAGAGGAGCCCCATCTTCCAAGCGCAAGCTGGAGTTCTGACACCAGAGTTATGCCTGTAGAGGGGAGATTGACCTTTTTTTATGTAGAGTGGGAAAAGGTGGTGAAAGATCGATGGGTTCTAGACACCATAAAAAATGGCTACCGTATAGAACTAGATGCCAAACCCCCAGACAGGTATGTCGTAACTCAGAGATTACTGGGTCAGAAACAGGGCCTGGTGGAGCAGGCCATAAGAGAATTCATTCAGATGAATGTATTAGAACCCGTTCCAGAAAAGGAAACCTTTCACGGAGTGTATTCCAGGGTTTTTCTGGTCCCAAAGCCTCAGATGAGGTGGAGGACTATCATAGATCTAAGATTCTTAAACAGGTTCATACACAAGAAAAGGTTTCGTATGGAGACTGTTCGGTCAACAATAGCTCTATTGGAACCAGGGGATTTACTGGCTACAATAGACCTGAAGGATGCGTATCTGCACATCCCCATTCACAAGAAGCACCGCAGGTTCCTGCGCATTGCGGTCTATTTAAAAGGACAACTGCACCACCTACAGTTTACGTCACTCCCATTCGGGATTTCATCAGCCCCGTTCACATTTACAAAGGTGATAGCAGCAGTAGTCGCAGGCCTCAGAGAGGAGGGGATAACGATAATCCCGTACTTGGACGACTGGCTGGTGAGGGGGTCCAGCGTCGACATTCTCAAATTACACCTACAGTTAATTCTCAACAGGATTCAGTCCCTAGGCTGGATTGTCAATTCAGAGAAATCCATTCTCAGGCCGGCTCAACAGAAGCAGTTTCTAGGATTCATTCTGGACACCAAAGCAATGATGGTTTCCCTTCCAATGAAGAGGATGAAGGTGCTACACCAGAATGTACAGCTGTTGAGACAAATCAGGCCGATATCCCTTTGTCAGATGATGAAGACACTCGGTCTCATGATGGCTGCCAGCCAAGCGATACCATGGGCAAATTGGCACTCAAGACAATTACAGTGGGAAATATTGCAAAAGTGGGATCGAGACAGCAGTTCTCTAGATCAAATGACGATAGTCTCAAAAGAGACGAGAGACTCCCTGAGGTGGTGGATGGCTTTGAACAATGGCAGAACGTTTGCCCTCCCAGTATGGACCGAAATCGTAACCGACGCTTCGGCTACAGGTTGGGGTGCCCACATGAAGGGGCAGAGGGTGAAGGGTACCTGGACCCCGGTGGAGAAGTTATTGTCATCGAATCTGAGAGAGATGAGAGCGGTCTACAATGCTCTAACACATTTCCACCCCATGGCCCGGGATCAAGCCATAAGAGTAAAATCGGACAACATGACCACCGTGGCATACCTGAACCGCCAGGGAGGAACCAGATCCTTATCCCTCCTCAAAGAGGCGGAACGGATCTTCAGATAGGCGGAGGCCAATATTCAACAGCTGTCAGCTGTGCACATCAAGGGGAGGAACAATTCAGTCGCCGACAGGCTAAGCCGCAACTTACCCCTCCCGGGGGAGTGGTCCTTACACCCCGAGGTATTTGCGCAACTCACCAAGCGTTGGGGTCTCCCCCAGATAGACTTAATGGCTACTCGGGACAATGCAAAAGTGCCGCTGTTTTGCTCCCTGTTCAGGGAGGACGACCCCTGGGCCATAGATGCCCTCTTAGTCCCGTGGGACTTCACACTGGCCTACATCTTTCCGCCCATCCCTATGATCCCAAAGGTCTTACAGAAGATCAAACGGGACCAAGTCTCCACAATACTAATATGCCCATACTGGCCCAAGAGGCCATGGTTTTCCCCACTCATGGTGATGAGCAGGAACACCTTCTGGAGACTCCCACAGATCCCACATCTGGTGACTCAGGGTGACAGATGTTGTCCACATTTACGCCAGCTACAACTGACAGCTTGGATGTTGACTGCCCCCTTTTAGCTGAACAAGGCTTGTCTGATGCGGTAATGAAGACCCTGCTACAATCCCGGGCACAGACCACAAATAAAGTATACCTAAGAATTAAAAAGGTGTTCAATCTTTAGTGCGGGAAGAACGGGGTGGCACCTCAATCCCCTACGACTCAGGATATCCTAAACTTCCTTCAGCAGGGCTTCGATAAGGGGCTAACGCCGGGCACAATTAAAGTCCATATATCGGCTTTGTCAGCAGCATTGGGCAAAAGATTGTCCCAGGAACCACTGGTGCAGGAGTTCGTCAAGGCTGTGAGGAGAATCAGGCCTCAGGTCATCGAACCAATCCCAAAATGGGACCTTTGTATGGTGCTGGACCAACTATGCAATGCTCCATTTGAACCTCTTCGGGAGACAGATATGAAGTTCTTGTCCATCAAGGTCTGTTTCCTGGTAGCAATCACTTCGGCTAAGCGGGTGAGTGAGTTAAAGGCCCTAGCATGTACAGAGCCTTACACGATCTTTCTTCAAGACAGAGTGTTAATGAGAACCTTACCGTCCTTCCAACCTAAGATTCCTTCATTTACTAATCTTAATCAGCAAATTGAGTTGCCAATTTTCTTTCCAGATCCATCTTCAGAAGAGGAATACAGGCTCCACTCTCTGGATGTGGGCAGAGCCCTGCAAATATATATCCTGAGAACTAAGGAGTTTAGGAGGACGGATCACCTGTTTGTATCACATTCAGGTAAAAAGAAAGGAGAAGAACTTACAAAGGCCTCTATATCCAGATGGATAAGAGAGGCTATCACCATCTGTTATGAACAAAAAGGAATGGAGGCACCTAAACCGATTAAGGCACATTCAACTCGTGCTATGGCCACGTCATGGGCAGAGAAGAAATCTGTCCCCATAGACAAGATCTGTAAAACAGCATCATGGAGCTCATCCAATACGTTTGTGAAGCACTACAGACTGGATATGAGACAAGCGGGAGACACGGCTTTTGGCAGAGCGGTAATAGAGTCAGCGGTATAATGGAGAGCCCTCCCTGTAGGATTAATTGCTAAATCCCCATGGGTGCTGCTGCTGAAGGACGACAAGGAAAGTGTAATTTTTCTTACCGTAAATTCTCTTTCCTTTAGTCCAAAGCAGCAGCACATGCTTACCCACCCAATAAAGTGATTATCGAAACAGACCTCGAGTGGTTTTTTGTATGACTGGAAGTTCAGTTAGAAGTACACAATAGGAGGGTCTAGGTTAGACTGTCTTATAGGATCTGCATTTAATTGATTAATTGACATCTCCTGTCCTATAATTTCAGGAGGATTAGAAATCCCCCATGGGTGCTGCTGCTTTGGACTAAAGGAAAGAGAATTTATGGTAAGAAAAATTACACTTTTTTGATCATTTCTAGCTAGATGTAACATATAACGATTACGAACAAAGACAGACACGGGCCCATCACACACTTCACGCACAAACAAATTCAGTATGCATTGAAGCTCCAATAAAAACTCAAAAAAAATATATGCATGACTCCATGAAAAGTTTTCAGCACAGAATCAATGAAAATAATATTTTTGTGCAGATCTGTCGAATATATTAGGATTTCTTGGTCTTTTTCTTCACTCCTAAAAAACAGATTAGGCACAATCCCCACCAAATTAAACATTTGGGAAAAACAACAGGCTTCCTTGATGTCCATTAATTCGGGCTATAAAATAAAACTCACAAAATCTTTAGTTTGCAAACAAACAAAATATAATAATATAATATAACGAAAAATAATGTGCACATAATACCACATGTAAGAATGAGCTCATCTTTTACCACGTGAATTTTCTTTTGACTCAATTCTAATTTTTTCCTTTCCTGGATATTATTATCGATACCTTTAACTTTAAATTCTAAGTTCTTAAAGAAAAATTTTCTCTACCAAAGAAACAGACAACATACTTCCTGTTTTTCACAAATATACGAATAACCGCAAAGTCTGGGAAAGAAGCCAGGCATACTCAAGCAAATCAAAAGTTTTGAAACTTTAAACTTAATCATTTTTTATCTTTAAAGATAGGGTTTTTTTTACTAATCACTAATGGCAGCAGTATATACTGACACATCTTCTTTCAAATACTACCACTACCAGTATACACTACCACATCTGCCAAAACAATATCTGAAATGGGAACTACTGCAATTCTATGTTATCAAATAATCAGATTCTGATTAGAATCTGATTCTTCGCGGTTCATCCTCTTCTTCTACAGAAATGATACATTTATGACTATCGGGGACCCCACAAGAGACGGAAGACAAAGCAAATCTCACCGGCCACTTTATTAGGTACACCATGCTAGTAACGGGTTGGACCCCCTTTTGCCTTCAGAACTGCCTCAATTCTTCGTGGCATAGATTCAACAAGGTGCTGGAAGCATTCCTCAGAGATTTTGGTCCATATTGACATGATGGCATCACACAGTTGCCGCAGATTTGTCGGCTGCACATCCATGATGCGAATCTCCCGTTCCACCACATCCCAAAGATGCTCTATTGGATTGAGATCTGGTGACTGTGGAGGCCATTTGAGTACAGTGAACTCATTGTCATGTTCAAGAAACCAGTCTGAGATGATTCCAGCTTTATGACATGGAGCAATATCCTGCTGAAAGTAGCCATCAGATGTTGGGTACATTGTGGTCATAAAGGGATGGACATGGTCAGCAACAATACTCAGGTAGGCTGTGGCGTTGCAACGATGCTCAATTGGTACCAAGGGGCCCAAAGAGTGCCAAGAAAATATTCCCCACACCATGACACCACCACCACCAGCTTGAACCGTTGATACAAGGCAGGATGGATCCATGCTTTCATGTTGTTGACGCCAAATTCTGACCCTACCATCCGAATGTCGCAGCAGAAATCGAGACTCATCAGACCAGGCAACGTTTTTCCAATCTTCTACTGTCCAATTTCGATGAGCTTGTGCAAATTGTAGCCTCAGTTTCCTGTTCTTAGCTGAAAGGAGTGGCACCCGGTGTGGTCTTCTGCTGCTGTAGCCCATCTGCCTCAAAGTTCGACGTACTGTGCGTTCAGAGATGCTCTTCTGCCTACCTTGGTTGTAACGGGTGGCAATTTGAGTCACTGTTGCCTTTCTATCAGCTCAAACCAGTCTGCCCATTCTCCTCTGACCTCTGGCATCAAGGCATTTCCGCCCACAGAACTGCCGCTCACTGGATGTTTTTTCTTTTTCGGACCATTCTCTGTAAACCCTAGAGATGGTTGTGCGTGAAAATCCCAGTAGATCAGCAGTTTCTGAAATACTCAGACCAGCCCTTCTGGCACCAACAACCATGCCACGTTCAAAGGCACTCAAATCACCTTTCTTCCCCATACTGATGCTCGGTTTGAACTGCAGGAGATTGTCTTGACCATGTCTACATGCCTAAATGCACTGAGTTGCCGCCATATGATTGGCTGATTAGAAATTAAGTGTTAATGAGCAGTTGGACAGGTGTACCTAATAAAGTGGCCGGTGAGTGTACAATGCCATTTAAGTCCCTCTCAAAGCAGCAGCCAGTACTTCCCCTTTTTACCACTCCACTCATGTTTAACTCTTTCCTTTGCTTTTTTAAAAGTAAATCTTCTCTTCCCAATTCTTTCTCCATCATTCTCTTTATGCCATCTTTGAAAACCACTGCTCCCAGCCTCTCACCTTCTCACCTGCTCTTACCTTCTTCACCTGCCTAACCTTCAACAAATGTGCTGCTTCTCTCACTGTGGAACTTTCCAGATTTAAACAATCATCTTTTGACATGCCTGCTCTTTTTAATATTCTGCTTATATCTCTCACTGCCCCTCCTCCTCTTCTGCCGCTCTATGATATCCACTGCAGTCACCTCGCTCCTCGAGGGGTGCCCCTTTTTCAGAGCCTTTGACTGCCTGATCCCCATTGGAGAAGAGTGGATCCGTCCCTTCTCCCACCATGCGCGAATACCCTGATTCGCCTCACCACCTGCTCACACACAGTTCCGCAGGCTCACCGGCCTGCTCACATCAAACAGTTCTTGCAGAGATTGGGTTGGTGTTGGGTATCTGCGGACATCACAGAGGTGGGCTCTTTAAATACTAACTAAATCCAAGCATTGAAATCTCTTTCTTGATTTTCTGTAACTTCCTCTTTTTTTTCCAGTTCCTTAATTCCTATCACGGCATATTATAAAACACAGGCAATCTCTATCACTCTCATATATCACACATATATCACACCTAGGTTTCAGACACTCCATTCACCCTACCACAGACAAGGAGGTGTTCTTTTAAAATCCCAAAGATTCCGAAAAGGACAATACTTAAACAGAGGTCATAAAAAGCGGGAAGGCACACATAGTAAGAACAATATCTTACCTGTGTATTTGAAGGTGCAGTTCCCAGTTGCCATAATGATCAAAGCTCTTCCACGATCGTCCCTTTGGATATCTGATGGATTTTTCACGATTTCGGCACCACATGTCAATGCAATTTAGCATAAATCCCAAATTGGACTTAATACGTAGTTGTCTGTGGTGTTCAAATTATGTTAATTTTCCCCCTTCATGGTAAGAGGGTGCGGCCGCAGCACAAGAAATGCACATCCAGTCATCTCATTGCTGATCATGCATATCTCTCCTGGTTACACCCAGAGAGCTAATTTTATTAGAAATACATGATGGTGTAATCACACTCCCCTTTGTCATCAATTTTAATATATGCAATCACAATCATACAAGTATACATGTAACATCAAATCAAATCAAAAGAATGATGATGGTAGCCGCCCAATGCTAATGAGGACACGTACACATTACTTCATCTATCTGGGAAATTCCATATGCATATTTCAACTTCTGCTAAGTTCCTGTTTTCCTATAGACATATCAAGTGATTATGAGTCATTTTTATTTTTAAGCATATGTGACATCTAATGGAGATTAGAGATTATAAGATATAAGAGATATGGATATAAGGAGATGGAGACCACCTGATAATGAAATACAACACTAGCACAATTGTGTTCACCAACTAACTAAATTTCTTCAACATCATATTTACTGCAAGAGGAACCCCCCCAAAAAATAGAAAATTAAAAACACTTGCCATTTTTGCCCACTTCACCTCCCCAAAAAATGGTATAAACAGTGATAAAAAAGATATATGTACCCCAAAATGATACCAATAAAAACTACAGCCCGTCCTGGAAAAAAACAAGCCATCACACAGCTACATTGGTAAAAAAAAAAAAAAAAAGGTTGTGGCCTCTAAAAACAATTTCAGCAAATTACATATTAGAAAATCCTGATACCACTCTTCCCTTCTGAATGCTACCGTGTCCCCAAACAATGGTTTAGGACCACATATATGGTGTTGCCATATTTAGAAAAAAATGCATAACAAATTGGGGTACATTTTCTCCTGTTATCCCTTGTGAAAATGAAAAATTTGGGACTAAAGCGACATTATATTGGAAATAAAAGTTAATTTTTCATTTTCACAGCAAAGTGTTTCTAAATTCTATGAAGCGCTTGTTGGGTCAAAGAATTCACTTCACTCCTAGATTTATTCCTTGAGGGGTGTGGTTTCCAAAATGGGGTCACTTTTTGGGGTTTTCTTTCTAGGGGTATTTATCTGGTCTGTGTATTTAGCTATTTGTCCTGACTACCCTGCTGGGCTATAGTATACTGTATCAATGGCAAGGATATGAAATCTACATAACTGGGGATAATATCTTATAATCTTCAAATGTAATATCAAAATTATGCAACCCTACTGGCTATTGAACACTAAATACTGGACATACTGACACTATAACTGCACATATTGTTTAATACAGAGGGACACATCTGGTCTATTTTCCCAGTAGACCTTACATCCATTTTTGTACTTATGAGTCCCTGATTAACCCCAGAGGATTGACAATTTGGCGGCAAACATGTCAGACCTGATGTACCTGATGATGTCTAGACGGCTTTGAATCTGTGCTGTTCTGTAAACATGTGGACCCAATTTACCTGTTGATGTCTAGAATGCTGTGAACCCTACTGCTGTGTGGACATCTGAGGACTTTATGCTGGACTATGTATATTTTTCCATACGATTTCCTATTTTTTCCTTTTATGAATACCAATAAAGGTTATGTTTTATGGGGTAATATTTAGTTTCTGCTGTGATGCCATGAAATAATTGAGAGCAGTCCTGTATAGTCTTACAGGATTAAAATATCTCATAGACATGGTGATTAAACCACAATATGGATTTGAATTCCTTTGTTATGCTTCTGCATTTGCATTAAATGTGATCAAAGTTCCGTATTGCAGATTTTTCACGTAGTTTTATTTTTCAGGCAGAATTATGCCATTTGTGCAGAAACCTGACAGAAACCCATTGGATCCCATTATACTTAACGCGGATCCAGCGTTGCCCAGATATGGTAACCCTGGCAGTCTGTTCCTCTGTCAGCAAAGACTACCAGGTTTACCTGATGCAGATATGAAATTAGGGTACTTTAACACCAGCGTTGTTTTATTCCGGTATTGAGTTCCAACATAGGGGCTTAATACCGGAATAAAATGCTTCAGTTTTGTCCCCATTCATTGTCAATGGGGACAAAACTGAACTGAAGAGAACGGAATGCTCCCAAAAGCATTCCATTTTGTCTCCAGACTTGAGAGCAAACCGCAACATGCTGCATTTTGCTCTCCGTCCTGGGCATCCGCACCAAGACGGATCCGTCATGACCCCCAATGCAAGTCAATGGAGACGGATCCGTTCGGTGTGACACACTAGTAAACGGATCCATCCTCCATTGACTTTCAATGGAGTTCATGACGGATCCGTCCCAGGATGTTAAAGATAATACAACCGGATCCGTTCATTACGGATCCACATGGTTGTATTATCAGTAACGGAACCGAGAAAACCGAGTGAGAAACTAGCCTATACCTTTGGGTAAATGGGCATGTAGAGGTAGTGGTGTTTCAGGAAATACAGATTTAATACAGTTTTTCCCCCCAGTTTTTGGAATTGTTTCTAGAAGGGTTTGTATTGAAAATCCAGTTGCTGCAAGCCAGTGACAGAACCTTAATTGAAAATTCACAGTACAGTTTAAAAAAAGGCAGCATGCATTAAAATATGGTATATTCAACCCCAGTGATTATTTACTGCAACAAGAAAAATTTCCCATGTTAATTTTGTTTTAGATTGTATTTGCTAGACTCATTGTCTACCCAGGCCTTCGGTGTGAGTTCCAAAGTCTCTAAGTCCCAATACTGAATTTTCAGACCCAGAGGAAAAACTTAAAGCTCCTGGGTACTAGTTAATTTATTTATAATATTGGTCTCTGCTAATCTAATAAAGAGACTTTTGGGTTCACTCAGTTACCTGGGCAGGGGTAAGTCTGATACCTCTACCTTGTGTTTTCACCTTCTGAGACCTGCCTTTTTTGCTATATTCCTAGTCTCTGTCCTTTGTGTTTGCTTTTTAGCTTTTGGGTTTGACCTTGTACAATTCATTGGTTTTAAAGTGTAGATCCTGATTACAGATGAACCAATCAATTCTAAAATTCAAGAATTTGATCCAAATTTTTCAAAAACTGTATTAGAGAAAGAAAAACATAGTTGTCTAGGCAATTGGAGCACTTAAGATCTGGGTCGAATTTATTCAGACCCCAAATCAAATCGGATGAATGGTTCGACCTATTCAAATTTTAAGAAATTCTCTTATCTCTAATCCTAATATTATTCTTGAATATAATTTGTGTTCTACAGTTCAGTCTTGAAAATTGGCTTTAATCCAGACATTTATTCATCTACAGAAAATTTGACTTTGCTATGTCTTTAAGTTTAGTTTTAATAAAATCATAATCCTATCATCTTTATTTTTATGCAATTGGTTTTCATTCCAACATTACCATTTTACTCAAGAGAGTTTTCCTCCTTCATCCTATCGTTGAGTTGAAATAGTTTATCCTTGTCAAAAGTCTTGAAGATTTCTGAATTTTTTCTAAACGTCTTTCTTTACCAATGGAGATTGTGCATCATTGAATATTTCCTAATGATTCCCTCTACAGCTGAACCAGAAACCAAACCTTCTTTAATATTCTATCCTTATTATTCTCATTTTCTATAATTTAACAACTTCTCATATTATTCTTAATGGAAAAGTCATGCAATATTGAGCAGTAACTGCTGTTAATTTCCTGCTGTATATCATTTGCATTTTCTCATTGCTTGTGGAGACTAATTAACATGCTCTAATTATCATACTGATTGTCTACTTTAGCTTATAAGAATATAGGCATCTCAACACTCGTTGATCTTACAAAAGAAGAATTTATTGTTTTCAATAAAAGCATTTGGATAAAATCAGGATTATATTTTTGCACTGTAAATGCATGACATTTATCAGTGCTAGAGCTGTTAAGTGATTTAATTTAAAAAAAAGTAATGAATGTTGTTGCAAATCTAATATAGACCATCTAATTCCTTTAGTGGTAAGAGGATGTTTGCCTTAGTAAGCAGAAATTATATGACATTGCACTGTCATTACGAAAAAAAAAAAGGAAGCTTGCCTGGAAATACAGACATACTGGTCTAAGGATTTAAGTGAATAGCTCACTGAAATACAAAACTGAACCAATATTAAAATGTTCATATTCATTTAGGAGAACACTGTTTATGAGAGTGTGTGTTTATGTGTGTGTGTGTGTGTGTATCTATTATTATTACTACTGTCATTATTGCGAAGGAAGGGCTTGGTAGTCATCATATTGTTTCTTTGTATTGTAGGATTGGACTACATCAAAATATCCCAAACCCAGGAGAAGCCCAAGAACCAGAATACCCAATCACAGCCTGACTCCAAATACATATATCTATGAGGGATACTGGCTCTCCTTAAAGACACCAGCTGTGTATGGAGACTTGGTGGCAATGCTCATTGGAAAAATAATTTGCAAAAAGGTACAGTATCTCCCAGACAAAGAGAAACTTCTCACTAGAATTACCTTTTAGAAATGGTTCCCTAGTGTCCATATTATTAATCCAGAATGTTTCACACTGTGTAGAAATGAGACATCAATGGAAAGATCTTAAATGGGTAATTTTGGAATGTGTTAATGTAGCAGTCTCTGAGGATGAGAATAAAAAAAAGACAGAGCTAAATGTTCTGACTTACTAAGAGGGACACTATCACACTGAAGGGGTTAAATAAAGTGCGTAACTTTAAAGTATTTCAATGATCAGCTCTGTGCGTTCTATGTTTTTAAGTTTTTAATTGTTGTTTCTTTTTCATTTCTATGTGCATATATATGTAGTGAATATTTATTGTAACAAACAAAGGTGTAACACATTTAAAACCCCTTCACGCCCAGCGCCGTAATAGTATGGCACTGCATGAAGGGGCTTGACGCCCGGCGCCATAGTACTACGGTGCGCTGATCCTGCACCCTGCCGATCAGCTGCCGGGGGCTGGCTGTTCCCAGTAGCCGGACCCCTGCTGCGTACGCGCCCGCATCATCCACCCCGCCAGGTGAACGCAGTAAAAAAAAACAAAAAACAGTGCCAAAACAGCCATTTTTTGGTCACCTTCCCTCACAAAAAGTGTAATAGCAGGTGATCAAAAAGACATATTTAACCCAAAATGGTACCAATCAAACCGTCATCTTGTCCAGCAAAAAATAATACCCTACCTGAGAAAATCGCCCGAAAAATAAAAAAATATGGTTCTCAGAAAATGGCAACACAAAAAAAAGTTTTTATTCTGTTCAAAAATAAATCTAATGTGTAAAACTTTCCAAAAATAAAAATGTTAGACATATTGGGTATCGCCACGTCCTTAACAACCTGCTCTATAAAAATATAACATGAGATGGCCCCCCAGGAGAATGCTGTAAAATTTTTTTTTTTAAAAACTATGCCATTTTTTTCCCTATTGCCTCGCAAAAAGTGTAATAGCAGGCGATCAAAAAGGCGTATTTAACCCAAAATGGTACCAATCAAACCGTCATCTTGTCCCGCAACAAAAATGAGACCCTAAATGATACAATCGCCAAAAAAAAAAAAATATGGCTCTCAGAATATAGCAACGCAAAAATAAAGATTTTATTCTGTTCAAAAATAAATCTAATGTGTAAAATTTAATTTAAAAAAAATGGTAGACATATTGGATATCGCTGAGTCCGTAACAACCTGCTCTATAAAAATATCACATAATTTGCCCCTCAGGTGATTGCTGTAAAATTAAAAAAAAAACTATGCCAAAACAACTATTTTTTTCACCTTGACTCACAAAAAGTGAACTACTAAGCGATCAAAAAGTCTTATGTACCCCAAAATGGTACCAATGAAAACGTCACCTCATCCCACAAAAATTGAGCCCCCACATAAGACAATAACTCAAAAAAATAAAAATCAATGGCTCTCGCAAACCAATCCATCAAAATCTGTTCTGCAAAATCCATATGGCGCTCCTTCTGTTCTGAGTCCTGCCATGTGCCCCCACAGCAGTTTTCCACCACATATGGGTTGTTGCCATATTCAGGAGAAAATGGGGAACAAATTATGGGGTGCTTTTCTCCTGGTACCCCTTGTGAAAATGAAAAATTTGGAGCTAAAGCAACATTTTATTGGAAGAAATGAAACATTAGATTTTCACAGCCAAGTGTTTCCAAATTCCGTAAAACACTTAGGGGTCAAAGTGGTCAGTACCTTAATATATTCTTTGAAGGGTGTAGTTTCCAAAATGGGTCACTTTTTGAGGGTTTCCACTGTAGAGGTATGTCAGGGTCTCTCAATTACAAAATGGTGCCTAAAAACCATTCTAGCAAAATCTGCCTTCCAAAATCCGTAGGGTGCTTCTTTCCTTCTGACCACTGCCACAAACCCATAGAGACGTTTACCACCACATATGGGGTACTTCTGTAAACTGCAGAATCAGAGTAATGTATATTGAGGTTCAGTTTGCTGTTAACCCTTGCTGTGTTGCAAGTAAAAAATTATTAACATGAATAATCTACCAATAATCTCCATTTTCCATTAATTCTTGTGGAACACTTCAAGGGTTAACAAAGTTTGTAACATTAGTTTTTTTTTTATAATTTGAGGGGTGTAGTTTCTAAAATGGGGTCATTTATGGGTGGTTTCCATTATGTAAGCCCCTCAAAATCACTTTATATCTGAATTGGTGCTTAAAAAAATGGTTTTGGAAATTTTGTTGAAAATTCGAAAAAGTCGACATATGGGGAATGTAAAATAATAACTATTTTTGGAGGTTTTACTATGTATTTTGAAAGTAAAGAAATTGAAATTTGGAAATTTTTCCAAATTTTTGGTAAATTTGGTATTTTTTTTATAAATTAAAATGAAATATTTTGCCACAAATTTACTACTGTGGTGAATCACAATATATGACGAGAAAACAATCTCAGAATGGCTTGGATAAGTAAAAGTGTTCCAAAGTTATTACCACATAAAGTGACACATGTCAGATTTGCAAGAAATGGCCTGGGCACGAAGGTGAAAAAAGGGCCCAGGGTTTAAGGGGTTAAATGCAAATTCACCCCCTCATTAGACATGAGTAAAGAAGCTTGTCTCCCGATGGGACAGGAAAGTCGGCATTCTCAATATCCTATATTGAAATTATGGTTTTAAGTCCAATGACTAAATAAAGAAAAGATGGCACTTTGATGTACCTCTTGATCGTGAGTAATGATTCTATGCTAACTTTGGAATATAAAATGAAGGGACTGTTTTACACATAGTCTTCTTGGGAGATACCTCTTAGTATATTATGCATTATATATTAATATACTGTATTATTTTCACCTTCATCAGAATCAGACTTTGTACTGATAATGGAAAAACAACCTGAAGCAGCTGTCTGTGTATGGAAATTTAGCTTGGCTATTTTTCTGTGTCAGGTTCAAAGCCTTGTTAAAAAATCAGACTTTGACTTATAAGGAGCCACTGGCAAGACAGTTCTCTTTCTCTGGGAGATACCTCTTTGCATAGATACACATACAAAAAATATGGTATGCTTATAATATGCCAAATCTAGCCATCCAATTTGCCCTTAAAGTGAGTTCAGTGAAGGTCTAAACACTGGTGCCCCATGTCGTCAAAGAGGTGGGAGGGTATTTGTAGTCACTATTCAAAGAAAGAGCTGTGGCATACATAAAAAGATGAGGGTCTATGCTCACCTTTTTATGTACTACTATTGAGAATTAATGTATTATTGTCAATGTCCTATTGTTTGTGGAAGTAGTAAGACCCTTTTGGTGCTAGTCACATGTTTGTATCATTTGGAAATTAAAAAAAGGAGTGCAGTGCACCAAATAATTGATGTATACTTTCATCATACCAGGGCACATCTTTTAAGTTTCAGCTTTATTGGATTTTCAGGATTACTTAGGCATGACCATTACAAAAGTGGTCATTGTTCCTTGGGAGCACCAGGACCATCTTAAATTTAAACAATGGTAATCACAGTATTTTTTTGACAAATTAAGGTTTTGAGCGAAATGAATATAAATGTGTGAGTGTAATAAAAATTCTAATTATTACTTTCTTTTTGACCTATGATCCTCCATCATAATAAATCTATTATCAAAATGTAGAGTTAGAGTACTGTTTTAAATATAGTTAAATTGTCATTTTTCACCATTCACAAATTGCTAAATGACAGGATCTGTAAATATTGTAAAAGTGCAATTCATCACAAAATTAAAGCCTGTCAAGATTTTAGATGAAACAGTATAGCTGTGTATGAGCACAGAAAATACATTACCATAGTAATATATTTTTGCTAAGTTGATACAGAGGGGAAAAAAACCTTTGAGGTAAAAGCCAATTTTCCCCACTTTAGAGAAAAAAATTGTTCCCAACTCCAAATCTAGCAATAAAAATAAGTCCCTAGGTCAACAACCTATCTATAGAAATTAAATAGCTATAACTAAAGATGAGCAAGATGAGCTACAACTAGAGATGAGCTATAACTAGAGATTTTTTGCAAAATTCGATTTGGCTGCATCACCATCATAGTGGTTGCATTGACAGGGAGCGGTGATTGCGCAGCTCCCCGTCATTGTACCCCTCATATGCCATGTTCAAAGTTGATCGTGGCATCTGATAGGAATAATATAGTGTAAAATTTAAAAAAAAAAAATAATACTTACCTGATCTATTTGCTTACGACGAGCCTGCTGCCTCCATCTTGCTTGGTCTAGCACGATACCTTGTGCGGCCCAAAATGACATCATCATGTTGGCCTGCATGGTGACATCATACATCACCTTGCATGGGATTTTGGAGGAGATCTTTAAGCAAGATGGCTTTTCAGGTTAAATCGAGTCGCTATTGCGAAACATTAGGAAATTCGGCTTTGCAGCTAATCAAATTTATACTGAAATTCGGATCGGTCCATTTCTATTCGTTCATCACTAGCTATAACATTTTTTTTCCAGTAAAGTTCTTTACTGAACCAAAATGGATACAATAGTATGCATAATACACAAAAAACTGCTACATGTAGAAAAATTGTACATAATATAAAAAAAAATCTGATACAGCATGAATATAATCTAGTGCAATGATATTGACAGGCAAAATTGCCTTCTTCCAGGTTTTTAAGCAACGTAACAAAATAAACAACACAGAAAATGAATGTGTCTAACTCCTGCATCCTCCTCCCCTGTGTCAGTGAGCCCTACATACTGTACTAACTTTCTGTCACACAGGCCCTAAAGTTCCTTTCAGGTTCTCATTGTAGCACCACGTAGTGTTGATTTCCACCTGTGACAGAACTGTAGTAAGGAACTTGCACAAAACAAAACACAAAAAAGCAAAACGTACATAAAAAAAAACAACACTTTTGGAGTATTTTCCAACACTGTCTCTAGTTTGTTAGAGGACTTATATTTCTTTAGTTGTGTCATAACTTCAAGTGTGGAAGAAGCACTTGGGCATAACTAATGCTGCAGCAGGGATCTGTAGACAGGCAGAAGAATTATACAATATTATTACACTGCAGAAATTCATCAAGGCCCCTCTTAAACTCTTTTAGTGAATTCACCAGCACAACTTTCTCTGGCAGAGAGTTCCATAGTCTCATTGCTCTTACCATAAAGAATCCACTTCTATGTTGACATAGAAACATTATTTTTGGAGCCACTTTATGTCACATAAATGCTGCTATACAGTACCTAATATTGCCACAGTATGATGGCTTTGATTGAACATTGTGTTGTGGCATTAGGCACTGTAAGGTGAAAATAAAGGTAGGGCAAAAGGAAGGTCAAGTTAACCTGATGCAGGCTCATTTGATGGAGAAGTGATTGATCTGAGCAGCAGTAACTGCACATGGTTAATATTTCAAAGGGAGGTAAGTTTAATCCTGCTATTTTTTTTATCTCAGTCAATATATCCAGTACCATGCTAGCTAGAGATAAGCATATTTCTTGAAATTCATTTTGTGTCCTATTCTAATAAATATGTTAGCAGATTCGATTTGGGTATCAAGAAATTTGACCAGAATCAAAAGTGCTCAGATAGCTTTAAAAAGTCATGTGTGGCACTGTGGGGTCTGCTAGGACCCTATATAACCCCTATCAAGCTCTTATCATGTATTGACTCATGGCCATACAGTACAGACCAAAAGTTTGGACACACCTTCTCATTCAAAAAGTTTTCTGAATTTTCATGACTATGAAAATTGTAGATTCACACTGAAGGTAACAAAACTATGAATTAACACATGTGGAATTATATACTTAACAAAAAGTATGAAACAACTGAAAACATGACTGAAAAACTGAATCTTGTATTCTAGGTTCTTCAAAGTAGCCACCTTTTGCTTTGATTACTGCTTTGCACACTCTGAGCATTCTTTTGATGAGCTTCAAGAGACAGTCACCTGAAATGGTATTCCAACAGTCTTGAAGGAGTTTCCAGAGATGCTTAGCACTTGTTGGCCCTTTTGCCTTCACTCTGCGGCCAGCTCACCCCAAACCATCTTGATTGGGTTCAGGTCTGGTGACTGTGGAGGCCAGGTCATCTGGCGTAGCACCCCATCACTCTCCTTCTTGGTCAAATAGCCCTTACACAGCCTGGAGGTGTGTTTGGGGTCATTGTCCTGTTGATAAATACATTCTGGTCCAACGAAATGCAAACCGGATGTAATAGAATGCCGCTGCAAGATGCTGTGGTAGCCATGTGTCAGGGCTGGGAAACACAGATAAGGGGTAAGTGATCCCTAAGCTTAATCCCAACCCCTTTCCCTGCCTATTGCCCGCTCAGGCTAACCCCTGAGCCGACAACCTGAAGACTGGAAATACACTAACAAAAGTGCGGGGGATGGGAAGACAAACAAGACAGACAAACAAGAACCAAATGGGTAGTCAGGTAGCCGCGTCAAAACCAGGAGAGTACGTCAGGAACAAAATCAGCAAGCAGAGAGAAGTAGTCAAAAACACGCCAAGGGTCAAAGAACATAAAGAGTCTAAACTGCAGAGCAAGAATGTCAAACCAGGTAGTAGCAAGGAAACTCCAAACACTGGCAGCTAGGTAAAAGTTAGAGGGCCTTAAATACCTAGCAGACCCCACCCAACCAGCTGACTGGGAGGAGAAGCAAGGAACAAAAACTTAACTCATGAGATACCAATGAACAGAAAATAAACAGACACTATATTGCTTGCGTTTTCCGGCAACCAGTAACAGGCCGCGAGCGAGAGTGCGCACCAGCCATGTCCCTGGCACTTATGACCGTTGCGCGCGTCCCCTGCCTGGGACGCGCATCCACAGCCAGAGACCGCCGGCTGGAGGAGGAGCCTGCCAAAATAGCGGACGAAGCCTGACCCCGGGCAACCACCTCGCCACCAGAGTCAGGGGCAGGACCAGCAGAACGGGTGCAATGACTGCCGGTCCTGACACCATGCTGGTTCAGTATGCCTTCAATTTTGAATCAATCCCCAACAGTGTCATTGATACCAGGAAATTGTAGAAAAGAGACGACACTCACCGGTAGTGTCCAATACTCACTTTATTGTGAATTCACAACATCAAATGGCGGGGTTGCAGAGCGCCATACAGGCACCAAACAAGCGGCGTCGCCCGTTTCGCGTAGGTATGCTTCCTCAGGCCTCTCCTGGGCTACTGCTGTTTGATGTATATATTACACATGCTGGAGGAGCAGTGCCATCCCATCTATATACTTGTTTGAATATAATCCCCAACAGTGTCACCAGCAAAGCACCCCCACACCATCACACCTCCTCCTCCATGCTTCACGGTGGGAACCAGGCATGTACAGTCCATCCGTTCACCTTTTCTGCGTCGCACAAAGACAGGGTGGTTGGAACCAAAGATCTCAAATTTGGACTCATCAGACCAAAGCACAGATTTCCACTGGTCTAATGTCCATTCCTTGTGTTCTTTAGCCCAAACAAGTCTCTTCTGCTTGTTGCCTGTCCTTAGCAGTGGTTTCCTAGCAGCTATTTTACCATGAAGGCCTGCTGCACACAGTCTCCTCTTAACAGTTGTTGTAGAGATGTGTCTGCTGCTAGAACTCTGTGTGGCATTGACCTGGTCTCTAATCTGAGCTGCTGTTAACCTGCGATTTCTGAGGCTGGTGACTCGGATGAATTTATCCTCTGCAGCAGAGGTGACTCTTGGTCTTCCTTTCCTGGGGCGGTCCTCATGTGAGCCAGTTTATTTGTAGCGCTTGATGGTTTTTGCGACTGCACTTGGGGACACTTTCAAAGTTTTCCCAATTTTTTGGACTGACTGACATTCATTTCTTAAAGTAATGATGGCCACTCGTTTTTCTTTACTTGGCTGCTTTTTTCTTGCCATAATACAAATTCTAACAGTCTATTCAGTAGGACTATCAGCTGTGTATCCCCCTAACTTCTGCCCAACACAACTCATGGTCCCAACCCCATTTATAAGGCAAGAAATCCCACTTATTAAACCTGACAGGGCACACCTGTGAAGTGAAAACCATTTCAAGTGACTACCTCTTGAAGCTCATCAAGAGAATGCCAAGAGTGTGCAAAGCAGTAATCAAAGCAAAAGGTGGCTACTTTGAAGAACCTAGAATATAAGACACATTTACAGTTGTTTCACACTTTTTTGTTAAGTATATAATTCCACATGTGTTAATTCATAGTTTTGATGCCTTCAGTGTGAATCTATAATTTTCATAGTCATGAAAATACAGAAAACTCTTTGAATGAGAAGTTGTGTCCAAACTTTTGGTCTGTACTGTATGGATATGAGTCAATACATGATACAAAATAGTAACAAACAGCCTATTTAAAAACACACTGCACTGTTGGATTTTATTTTTTGATTTTTTTATTTAAACACGGTCGACAAATAATCCCTTTTTGTTGCTAGATGCCTTCTTGTCTGCCCTTTAACCTGTAAAACGGTGGCTACCGTTTTGAGAGATTCATCCAAATCAAACAACAAGAGATTTTGATTTGACTGAGATACACATTTTTGGAAATTCAAGATTAATTTGATTCATTTAAGATCAATTCACTCATCTCTAATTGATTCTAATCACTCATCTCTAATCTAATATTACATGCTTTGATTTCAATAACCACATTAAAGGGGTTCTCCAGGAATTAAGAAAATGAAAATGCTTAAATATTACTTTATTATAAATATATTCTCAAATACCTTTCATTAGTTATAATGGCTCATTTTGTCTGATGATCAATCATCAGGAGAAACAAAATGGCCGCCGTCCCATTAGTTCACACAAAACCTTTCCAAATCACACAGCAGGACAAGTTACTTCACAACACTGAGGAAAAAAGCTGGCTCAACCTCCTCTCTGCTCTGCTTGTCAGGGATTATCATCCTGAATACAGATAAGAACTTTAGCTGAATCTCTGGGATATTTAGTTCATGAGGAGACATGAAATACAGAGAGATTGGACAGGACAGACTGTGGTAATGGAGGCTGTAGTAATGGAGACTGCATACAAGTGCTGCTGCTCATTAGCCACACCTCACCCTCCTCTCATGTCTCCTCATCTTCTCCATTCCCACAGAGATTCACCTGTATTCAGGATCATAACCCCTGACGAGTAGAGCAGTGTTGTGAAGTAATTTGTCCTGCTGTGTGATAAGTACAGGTTTTGTATGGACTAATAGGATGGCAGCCATTTTATTTCTCCTAATGATTGCTCCCCAGACAAAATGAGCCATTATAACTAATGAAAGGTATTTGTGAATATATTTATTATAAAATAATATTTAAGTATTTTCATCTTCTTAATTCCCGGAGAAACCCTTTAAGGTAGCAAAGATAGGCAGCCAAGGTTCAATGTCAGGTACTGTACTTGCATGGTGGAGACTGTAGGCACATAAAAAAGAAAGAAAACAGCAGTGTAAATGCAGCTCACACTGCTATCCCCAAATATTTCCCTGCATTGGTATAATTTGGGTAAAATTTTTCTAACCAATCGTAATTAAGATATCATTCATTACCAGTCTGTTATTGTTTTTTTTTTATTCCTTGCTAACATATCTGTGTATCTGACTAGCTATGATTAAGACATCACTACAGAACCCATACTTATACATATAACCAAAGCTTCATTTTACCTTGCAATCCATTTGTCTAGCTCCTATGTGAGCCTGCAACACACTGAGAGTGTCATGGTGCCTGATCTTCCTTCACAAAACTACAATTCTCACAATGCCTAGCTTCCCGGCTTTGAGTTTCTGCTTGTTCTGAGTGTTGATGATTACTGATTGGCTGCCTTATATCACAGTGCAGACACGCCCCCTCTACTCAGTAAGCTGCAGCACACTGACATTAGCTAGAGAACTGATAGAACTGAGCATGCCTTGGTAACTTATGAGGAACACAGTGGGTAGCAGGGGAAGAAAAGCACTTTATAACTACTGAACGGTAAATATGTGAAATTGAAATTAGGTAATGATTGATGATGAATTAGTCTAAAACATAGGTTATATTCATGGTAACCGGAATACCTCTTTAAGCTTCCTGTACTATGATACCCCTAAATAAAATCCAGTATGACCAATTGCCTTCAGAATTCAGCTAATTAATAAATGTAGTCCATCTATTTGTAATTTATTCCAAGTATAACTACAACTAATATGTAGAGGCCTCAGAGTTTTTTTTAGAGAATATTATTGATCAAATAGCTTCATGAAAACCAGACAGCTCAGGGATAAAGTTGTGGAGAAATGTAAAGTAGGGTTAGGATACAAAAAAAATTCTCAAACTCTGAACTGCACTGTTCAATCCATCATCCGAAAATGGAAGAAATATGGCACAACTGCAAACCTACCAAGATGCCATTGCCATCAACCTAAACTGATAGCGCAGGCAAGTAGGGCACTTATTAGAGAAGCAGCCAAGACGCCCAGGGTCAGTCTGGAGGTGCTGCAGAGATCCACAATTCAGGTGGGAGGATCTGTCCACAGAACAACTATTAGTCATGTACTCCACAAATCTTGCCTTTATGGAGAAGTGGCAAGACGAAGGCCATTTTTGAAAGCAAGCCATAAGAAGGCCAATTTGCAGTTTGTCACAAGCCATGTGGGGGACACAATGAACATATAGAAGATGGTGCTCTGATCAGATGAGACCAAAGTTGAACATTTTGGCTGAAGAGCAAAACGCTATGATTGGTGGAAAACTTACACTGAACGTCACCCTGAATACACCATCCCCACCGTGGAACCTGGTTTTGACAGCAGGTGGTCCTACAAAGTATTGACTCAGGGGAGTGAATACAAATGCCTGCCACACTTTCAAGACTTTTATTTATAAAAAAAAGTCTGAAAACCTTGTATCATTTTCTTTTCACTTCACACGTAGTTGTTACTTCGTGTTGGTCCATCACATAAAATCCCAATAAAATAAATTTAAGTTTGTGGATATAACATGAAAAATGTGGAAGCGTTCAAAACGTATGAATATATTTGCAATGTCTTATTATTATGAAGAAAATCCTTATAATAAATGCTTATAATAAATGCCACTCAGTGTATTGAGCATACAATCCATTTTCCATCCGTGACTGGAAACATTTGTGTTCACATTTGCCAACATATCTCAAGACATTTAAGTCCTATCCTCAGGACCCCATGAAACCACAGAGTAGACATAAACTGCCCACTTTGGAATACATTTGCACAAGCCATGCAATCACCCCATCACCACACTTTGCAGTCAACCTGACCCCTTTATCAGGACTGTTGCCAATCTTTATGCAGAGATTAAAGAGGACCTTTCACCACTCCTGACATGCCTGTTTTAATAGCTTCATGCATTCCCCATGTAATAACAAGTCTAGAACATCTATCCTTATGTCTCTATGTTGTGCCATTCCTTTATTATTTGCACTAGAAGTTATGAATGAATTGCTATTTGTCTTCAATAAGGGAACAGAGGGGAGGTAACAAGTTTGGGGTGTGTCCCTGCACAGTCTGAACATGACAGAACTGATTGGCTAGAGTCAATCTGTGCAGGTACACACCCCAAACTGGTCACCTCCCCTCTGTTCCTTTACTGAAGGCAAATAGCAATTTATTCATAACTTCTAGTGCAAATAATAAAGGAATGGCACAACACAGAGACATAAGAATAGATGTTCCAGAATTGTTAGTACGTGGGGAATGCATGGAGCTATTAAAACAGGCATGTCAGGAGTGGTGAAAGGTCCTCTTTAAGAAGTTCAATAGACTGTATTGATTACCACTGTGCAATCAACTTGTCAATAGCCTGGACTCCATATTACATTGTTGCCTTATGGCAATTTTCAGGAGTGGAGGGAAAATTTTTGAAATTTCCAAAACCAGAAAATAACATTACAAGAAATGATGCAACAAATTAAGAGGTTGAAGTGAAATATAAATGGTGCTGTTCATAAGGTGTGTAAACGGCAAGGCAGTGTATAAACTGCTCATATTTCCTACAGACAACTTTAGTATTAGAAAAGAATAAGTGGCTTTGTAAGCCACTGGAATAATATGAGCACATCTTGTCAATGGAAGTAGACCTGCTAATTATTCTAATAATTTGGTTCACAAGCTTTAACAATGGTAAGAAAAAAAAATTAAATTCCTCAAATAACAAGCAACAACTTTTCGTTTCTGCATTGCTTGTGTTCTATTTATGATGGATAATTTAGCTGTATACAATATTTCTGGTAATCATTTTTTTCCAGAAATATGTTTATCCTAAATTGCTTTTGCTTAGCATACAATTCCTTAATTGTATATGGATGTAGTTGCCCAGCTGCACTATGTTATTTATAGAAAATTCAGAGCATCTGAGGAAGAGCACATGGGGTCTTTAGTTTCATGCCTTATTGGACCCAAGTGATCCATAAGCAATATAAAGACTAACTGCTTTCGTTAGCTAGTCAATCACAGCACATGTTTAATTTTTAGACAATGCAGAACAGGCATAAAGGAATCATAAAGGAATCATTAACTGATAAGGAACAGTAATAAATGTCATAGTAGGCAGATATAAAATTTATCTTTCTCTGAAGACATTTCAAGGTCACACTTTTTGTGTAACTGGTGAAACAAACAGGATCAAGCTCTTCTAATATACTACGGTGGTGCTTAGGGACTGGAGGACATCCTAAGTGAGTCAGTTAATATATTTCCTATTAGGCAAATATGTTCATTATGATAAAGTGCTGTTACATGCCAGATCATCTCTGATTACTCATCTCAAATAGCTAAGTGGAAAGCACACCATGTATTACGTGTTTGCAATGATGGACGGACTTCTCATTGATCACAACAGATCATTGTCAGCTTCAAATAACTGATACCTATATTTCAGCATTCATTATTGATAATACATTAAGTCAGTATAGCATCTTGGATATAGTTCCCTTATTGTAAGCTTACAAATGAATCACTCCCAGTGCTTATTGCCTCTTCTAGTCTTTGTCACTCTACAATAAATTATACTGTAACTCTTTACTACTCTCAAACTTTAATAGCTGAATACAAATGGGCTGTATTTGCAATGTGCTCTTCCTGAGATAAATCTTGCCTGCAAGAGATTCTAAACTGGAGAACAATTTATAAATGCACAAAAAAAAAAAATTAAAATGAAAGGATTCTCAGTAAAAATTCCACAGTGCATTGATTAGATGCAGACTAAATGTACCCATAATATATTTATAAAGATGTTCTATTACTATTATAAATGCAAAAGAACAGAAACTTGATTTAAAACATCAGGATGTAACCTTTCCGGATGTGGTTTGGTTAAATCAAAATGTAATAAACCGTATCTGTCACTAAAACAATGTAATTCAATAGGTGTCGGATCCGACACCTATTGGTAAAGGGGGTGAGTTAAACTTTTAACTTTTAAGATAGATAGATGGATTGATTTTTACTTTTACGGTGACAACTTTTAACCCTTTTAGGGGGCTAGAGCCTGAGATCTTTTGATCCCTTGTCCTATTCCCCCAATAGAGATTTATTAGAGTGAATTGCATTTTGACGTGCTCCTTGCTGAGCTGTGCCTCGTGCAGAGCGCAGCACGAAGGTTACCATGGCAAACACGGGAAGCTATAAAAGTGTCCTGGTTGCCATGGTAAACCAATTAGAGCCCCACTATTTTACTGCAGGGGCTTCGAATGGAAGGCAGAGGGAACTACATCACTCTGCCTAACCTCATAGATGCTGTGATTGGTGTTGATCATGGCATCTGACAGGTTAAATGACAGGGTTGGGCGGAATCGCCATTCTCCGTCATTACTGTGTGATACAGTAAGCTCCTGTCGCCTATGGTGTTGGCTTAATGCAACAGCCTGCTCCTTACATTCCCTCAGCCATCATGATGTACGGGTATAACTGATTTATTGTGATTTGTGACAAATTAATTCACAATAAATCAAATTTTTGGGCTAACTTGGGTGAATCGATCAAATCAAATGTTTCATCTCTACACTCCTTGGCACAATCAATAGTGAATCATGAATCATCAAGTCCCAGTTGTTTGACCCCTTAGCAACCTTACATTGTAATGGCAGAAAAGAGATTGAACACCCTTCCTGTTATAGAGTTGCTTAAGTAGCTGCATTTGTTAACACATGTATTGTTTTAAGTGATCTACTCCAAACTACATATTCACTTATGGCCGAATTGCTGCAGAAATTTCTGCAACTGATTCATTAGGGAACGGTTGCAAGAACCCATGTTCTTGGTGTCCAAATAACCCCATTCAAATGAATGGAACTAAATTTCAGTTGCACACATTTCAGCAACCAATTTATATGAATCCACCCCAATAAAGATTTCCATCCTGTATGTAAGTATGTAGTGATTTATGAGGTATGTAAGTATACAGTGATTTATGTGATAGTTAATGACTCAGGAAGTGCTGGGAATGCAGTGTCCTGACATATAAACTAAGGAAAGAGAATATTTTTAAATTTTGTTAAAATCCATGTCATCAATTATTTTTTATGAAAAAATAAATAAATTAGATATGTGAACTCTCTGCTTAGTAAACAAATTTAGTATGTTTGTTTATATAGTTTGTTACTAGAAATATAATGACAACACAATACACAAAATGTGAAGATATAAAAGGTCATGGACTAACCAAAGGTTTTTGTTTTTGTTTTTTTAGAAAATGTGCAAATTTTGTAGCAAATGTTGTTTAGCTTTTTTGAAACGTCACAATTTTTCCAAAAAGTGGGTAGGGTGTGCATGGGAGTTTGGCAGACTGTGGCTGAATCACCAGAAAACTGTCTTGAATATATTTTGTTCTACTGCACAGAAGACAGAAAATGTGACAAATTCATTAACATACATGCCCCTCTTAAAAAAAACCTGTCCCATCTTCCACCAAGGGGGTGAAATTCAGGTCTGTAAATGATTCCCATTATCTGAATTTAAAGCACTTTCTGTCTGTTACAAAAACATACAGTTGCAAATATATACGTGTATGTAAGAAGAAATAGAGATAAATAATAGAGAGTTAGACAGAAAGACACAGACAGATAGATATAAACTTCCTACCGTATGTACATTTTTGTAAATTGTAATATATATATGTCTAGGCTTACAAGTGTTTTATGGTAGGATTTGCCATTGTTAAACACGCCGCTAGCAGTTTATTGTACTTAAAGTTCAAATAGGGATTTCAGAATGACTGGAATAATGAAACTGATATGACATTCAATACAGCCTGCGGCAAAACATTGAAATATTCCTGTATTTTATATACTTGGTATAGAGAAAAACGTCAGGATCATATTTCATTCTACTAACTTCAAAACATCTGATTATGTGTTCTACCAAACAAAACAAGACAATATATAAAAGTGGTAGCCTCACAATGACACAGACGCTGGTAAATTTCCTGTGCGGTACAAATGTCTTCACAAATTAATGACTCAGAAAGATCAAATCCAATGTTCTGTTTTGAATTATCACCATTTAAACTGGACCTGTCGCTTCTCCTGACATGTCTGTTTTACTAACTACTTGCATTTCCCATAATATAACACTGGTGCATGTATCCGGAGGATAGGTCATCAGTATCTGATTGGTGGGAGGCTGCCGCAGATCATCTGTTCTGAAGGCACTGGAACTCGCAGTAGTATGGCAGCCTTCTTGTAGCTTTCCTTAGGCCAAGTGACAAGTTCATTGGTCACATGGCCTAGGTGCAAGTGAATCGAGCTGAGCTGCGATATCAGCACAGCCGCTATACAATGGATGATGCTGTGCTTGGTGAGCAGAGAAGGCCATGGCACTACTGTGAGCACCAGGGCTTTCTCAAACAGCTGATCGATGGTGGTCTCAGTTGTCAGACCTCCAACAATCAGGTACTGATGACCTATCCTGATGATAGGTCATTAGTAAAAATATCTTGGAAAACCCTTTTAAATATTTAAAAGCTTCCAAACAGCAATACAGATAATAAGAACACAGGGATCACTCTTCATAGTTGTTTCAGATCTATTAGGGTTAGAGATGAGCGAGCACTAAAATGCTCAGGTGCTCGTTATTCGAGCCGAACTTTTCCCGATGCTCGAGTGCTTGTTTCGAATAACGAACCCCATTGAAGTCAATGGGAGACTCAAGCATTTTTTGCAGGGGACCAAGGCTCTGCCTAGGGAAGGCTGGGTGAAAACCTGGAAACATCAGAAAATGATGGAAACACCACGGAAATGGACAGGAAACAGCAGGGGCAGCATACACGGATGCCTCTGAGGCTGCCTAATCCCACCATTACCCCAAATTCTCCTGCAACAGCCTGGTGGTTACCCTCATGGCAATTGTGCTCACCCAGACCAAAAAAGGCGAAACACATGCCCATCACATGTTAGGGAAGCACCCAACTAGGTGCAACAAAGGTCCATCACCCATGCCCATGCTGGCACTGCTCTCCTATCCCCAGCCACACGATGCAGGCATAAGCCTGACACAGCATGGCGGTGACACCAACAAGTGACCAAGTTAGATGAGGTAGCAGGTGAGCCACCCAAAAATTTAGCCTGACGCAGCATGGCGGTGACAACAGAGTGACTGAGTTAGACTGAGGTAGCAGGAGGTGAAGCATCCTCCAAGTGAGCAGTACATGAGCAGCCCCAGGGTCAGACTTGGTCAGAGTATATGAAATGTTCAGGGTGGCCGGGCGCCGGGCTCAACGGCGGACCCGTTTCGGGTTATCGATTGTCGAAATGTTGGCTGACATCAAGTTTAGCATCTGTTCTTATCAGTTGCTGTGGCTGTTGGTGGTAAAGTGGTGAGCATAGCTGCTTCCCAAGCAGTTGACCCGGGTTTGATTCCCGTCTATCGCAGGAGGCAATTAAAAGAAGAACCAAAAAAAAATCAGTACAATATCTAATACGTCCCCTACCCGGGTAAATTGTTTGGAGAGAGGGCCTGTAGGTGGGGGGCAGGCTGGGGGGAAGGAGGTTGAGCTGGAAGAGCCAGAGGAGTGCCTCCTGGGCTAGCGTGTGTGGTGGTGACAACAGCCGGATGGAGATCGAATGACGACGCAAGACCCCAACTTAAAAATTTAGCATCAACCGGTACAGTTGTCAATTATGAGCTCGATCAAGTGTGGCATGTGTTCTATGTATTCTTCTCAGTTTAATACCGTATATGGCAGCTATGCGGAAAAATAGTTTGGAGAGAGAGAAAGATAGGATAAAGATGTAAATTGTTTGGAGAGAGGGCCTGTAGGTGGGGGGCAGGCTGGGGGGAAGGAGGTTGAGATGGAAGAGCCAGAGGAGTGCCCCCTGGGCTAGCGTGTGTGGTGGTGACAACAGCCGGAAGGAGTTCGAATGACGACGCAGGACCCCAACTTAAAAAGTTAGCATCAACCGGTACAATTGTCAATTATGAGCTCGATCAAGTGTGGCATGTGTTCTATGTATTCTTCTCAGTTTAATACCGTATATGGCAGCTATCCAGAAAAATAGTTTAGAGAGAGAGAAAGATAGGAAAAAGACGTAAATTGTTTGGAGAGAGGGCCTGTAGGTGGACCTCTGGAAAAATTGTTTGGAGAGAGGGCCTGTAGGTGGACCTCCGGAAAAATTGTTTGGAGAGAGGGCCTGTAGGTGGACCTCTGGAAAAATTGTTTGGAGAGAGGGCCTGTAGGTGGACCTCCGGAAAAATTGTTTGGAGAGAGGGCCTGTAGGTGGACCTCCGGAAAAATTGTTTGGAGAGAGGGCCTGTAGGTGGACCTCTGAAAAAAGTGTTTGGAAAGAGGGCCTGTAGGTGGACCTCCGGAAAAATTGTCGTAAAAGAGTGCCAGTTGGACCTCTAAAAGATGGGTTTTTTTTGGTCAGCGTTAGGCAAAGACGACAAGAAGGAGGAGGAGGAGTAGGAGGAGTAGAGAAGAGGAATCGGATACATAAGTTATTTAAATCTTTAGCTGCTTTCCCCTGGAGGAGATATGAATTCCGGTGAAATCCAGGCTTTGTTCATTTTAATAAGCGTCAGCCTGTCAGCGCTGTCAGTTGACAGGCGTGTACGCTTATCGGTGATGACGCCACCAGCTGCACTGAATACCCGATCTGACAGCACGGTAGCAGCAGGGCATGCCACCACCTCCAATTCAGGCCACGTGTCCAGCTTTGAAACCCAGTAGTTGTATGGAGCAGAGTGATCGCTATGGACGTTGGTATGGTCAGCTAGGTACTCCCTCACCATCTTTCTGTACAGCTCCCCCCTACTCTGCCTAGACTGGGGACAGGTGACAGTGTCTTGCTGGGGTGACATAAAACTGGCAAAGGCCTTGGAGAGCGTTCCCCTGCCAGTGCTGGACAAGCTGCCTGCTCACCTCCTCTCCCCCGCTACTTGGCCCACAGAACCATGCCCTCTGCCGCTAGCGGCGTCAGATGGGAAGGATTGTTTCAGCTTGTGCACCAGGGCCTGTTGATATCTATTCACTCTCATACTCCTTTCCTCTGCAGGGATGAGAGTGGAAAGGTTCTGCTTGTACCGTGGGTCCAGGAGAGTGAACACCCAGTAATCGGTGTTTGAAAAAATGCTTCTAACGCGAGGGTCACGGGATAGGCAGCCTAACATGAAGTCTGCCATGTGTGCCAGAGTCCCAACACGCAAGAATTCCCTCTCCTCACTGGCCTGACTCTCCATTTCCTCCTCCTCCTCCTCCAAGTCCTCCTCTTCAGCCCATACACGCTCAAGAGTTAAGGACTGAGAACTGGTACCCTCTTCTGTCTCGCCGACATTCTCCTCCTCTTCCTCCTCATCCTCCTCCTCCGATACGCGCTGAGAAACAGACCGGAGGGTGCTCTGGCTATCAAGCGACGTATCTTCCTCCACCGTCTCTTGTGACAAGCGCAAAGCATCCGACTTGATGCTGAGCAGTGAGTTTTTCAACAGGCAAAGCAGCGGGATGGTGAGGCTGATAATGGCGGCATCGCCGCTGACCATCTGTGTTGACTCCTCAAAGTTGCTCAACACCTGGCAGATATCAGACATCCACGTCCACTCCTCATTGTAGACTTGAGGAATCTGAGTGACCTGACTACCAGTTCTGGTGGAAGTTGACATCTGGCAGTCTACAATCGCTCTGCGCTGCTGGTAAACTCTGGATAACATGTTTAATGTCGAATTCCATCTCGTGGGCACGTCGCACAACAGTCGGTGAGCGGGCAGTTGTAGGCGGCGCTGCGCTGCCCTGAGAGTGGCAGCATCTGTGGTGGACTTGCGGAAATGCGCACAGATGCGGCGCACCTTGGTGAGCAAATCAGACAGATTGGGGTATGTCTTGAGGAACCGCTGAACTATGAGATTGAACACGTGGGCCAGGCATGGCACATGTGTCAGTCTGCCGAGTTGCAGAGCCGCCACCAGGTTACGCCCGTTGTCACACACAACCATGCCTGGCTTGAGGTTCAGCGGTGCCAGCCACACATCGGTCTGCGCCGTGATGCCCTGTAACAGCTCTTGGGCGGTGTGCCTTTTGTCACCTAAGCTCAGCAGTTTGAGCACCGCCTGCTGGCGCTTACCCACGGCACTGCTGCTGCGCCTAGAGCTACCGACTGAAGGCGCCGTGCCCACGGATGGTAATTCGGTGGAGGAGGAGGAGGAGGGGTCGGAGGAGGAGGAGGCATAGTACGTCTGAGAGACCGTGACCGAGGTAGGCCCCGCAATCCTCGGTGTGGGCAGTACATGAGCGGCCCCAGGGTCAGTCTCGGTCCCAGCCTCCACCAAGTTAACCCAATGTGCCGTCAGTGAGATATAGTGTCCCTGCCCGGCAGCACTTGTCCACGTGTCCGTGGTTAGGTGGACCTTCTCAGAAACAGCGTTGGTCAGGGCACGGATGATGTTCTGTGACACGTGCTGGTGTAGGGCTGGGACGGCACATCGGGAAAAATAGTGGCGGCTGGGGACCGAATACCGAGGGGCAGCCACCGCCATGAGATTGCGAAAGGCCTCGGTCTCTACCAGCCTATAGGGCAGCATCTCCAGGCTCAGCAATTTGGAGATGTGGACGTTGAGTGCTTGGGCATGTGGGTGGAACTGTATTTCCTCTTGCGCTCCAGCGTCTGCTGTAAAGACAGCTGAACGCTGCGCTGGGACACATTGGTGGACACTGTGGAGGCGAAGTTGTGGTTTTCCGGCGGGAGGCGCTCGTGCCGGGGTCCTGCTGATCCTGGTGTGGCACAGGTTGCACACCACAGTCCGTCGGTCATCCTCAATTTCTTTAAAGAACCTCCAGACTTGCAAACATCTAGGCCTCGCCACGGTAGCTTCACTACGTGAAACAGTTGCTGCTGATGCACCAGCTCTGGCCCTGCTTCTCCCTCTGGCCACACCACTGCCTCTTCCAACCTGTTCTGGTGCAGCACTCACCTCCGCCTCAGAAGCACTGTCTTCACTCGGCTTAACAACCCAGCTTGGGTCAGTCACCACGTCATCCTCCGATTCCTCAGTCTGCTCCCCCTCAGTCTGCTCCCCCCTCGGACTTCCTGCCCTGACAACAACTTCACCACTGTCTGACAACCGTGTCTCCTCATCGTCCGACACCTCTTTACAAACTTCTTCCACTAAGTCAACATTGTCATCATCATCATCATCACCCACAGACTGCGACAGTTGGAAAACTTGGGCATCGGGAACGAGGTCAGCAGCAACCTGAGAAGTGGTTTGTGACTCTGGGAAGGGTCCAGAAAACAGTTCCTGAGAGTATGCCGGATCGCATTCCAAATTTTCCTGGGAGGGGGCAGACTGGGGGGAAGGAGGTTGAGGTGGAGGAGCCAGAGGAGTGCTCCCTTGGGTAACGTGGGTGGACTGCGTGGAAGACTGACTGGTGGACAAATTACTTGAAGCATTGTCCGCAATCCACGACATCAGCTGTTCGCACTGTTGTGGTTTCAACAGTCCTCTACCACGTGTCCCTGTAAGTTGAGACATGAAGCTAGGGAGTGTAGCTCTGCGGAGTTCCCCTGCTCCCTCATCAGCAGGTACTGTCTCACCCTGCCTAGGACCACGGCCTCTGCCCCCTGCAGTAATTGAATGCCCACGCCCTCGTCCTCGACCCTTAGCCCTGGGGTTCAACATTTTCTGTATATAAGTGTATTATATAAAAAAAAATAAAATGAATGGGCCTGCTGTACTGAAACCCACAAACTTGTTCAGAAAATACCGATTGTAGTGAGTGGACAGCTGAACTGTGACACACAGAATGGATCCACACAGCTGTGTGAAATGGATTCGTATCACTGAGCTAAAACAACAAAAAAACTATTTTTTTATATATATTTTTTTATATACTTTTTTAGTTTTGTTTTTTTTGGAACGTGACGTGCAGAAACTATCGTAGACCTAACTCACACCCTGCTGACGGTGGCTATTTTGACTGCGACACCAGACAAATGTCGCACAGAGATTTTTGTGATCAAGCTATATACGTGAGAGCAAAAGACCTTGTTGGATTAAGTGACGTACAGAAAGTGTCACCTGGACAGAAAATACCGATTGTAGTGAGTGGACAGCTGAACTGTGACACACAGAATGGTTCCACGCAGCTGTGTGAAATGGATTTGTATCACTGAGCTAAAACAACAAAGAAACTATTTTTTTATATATATATTTTTTTATATTTTTTTTTTAGTTTTTTTTTTTTTAACGTGACGTGCAGAAACTATCGTAGACCTAACTCACACCCTGCTGACGGTGGCTATTTTGACTGCGACCCAGACAAATGTCGCACAGAGATTTTTGTGATCAAGCTATATACGTGAGAGCAAAAGACCTTGTTGGATTAAGTGACGTACAGAAAGTGTCACCTGGACAGAAAATACCGATTGTAGTGAGTGGACAGCTGAACTGTGACACACAGAATGGTTCCACGCAGCTGTGTGAAATGGATTCGTATCACTGAGCTAAAACAACAAAAAAACTATTTTTTTATATATATTTTTTTATATATTTTTTTTTAGTTTTGTTTTTTTTGGAACGTGACGTGCAGAAACTATCGTAGACCTAACTCACACCCTGCTGACGGTGGCTATTTTGACTGCGACCCAGACAAATGTCGCACAGAGATTTTTGTGATCAAGCTATATACGTGAGAGCAAAAGACCTTGTTGGATTAAGTGACGTACAGAAAGTGTCACCTGGACAGAAAATACCGATTGTAGTGAGTGGACAGCTGAACTGTGACACACAGAATGGTTCCACGCAGCTGTGTGAAATGGATTCGTATCACTGAGCTAAAACAACAAAAAAACTATTTTTTTATATATATATTTTTTTTATATTTTTTTTTAGTTTTGTTTTTTTTTGGAACGTGACGTGCAGAAACTATCGTAGACCTAACTCACACCCTGCTGACGGTGGCTATTTTGACTGCGACCCAGACAAATGTCGCACAGAGATTTTTGTGATCAAGCTATATACGTGAGAGCAAAAGACCTTGTTGGATTAAGTGACGTACAGAAAGTGTCACCTGGACAGAAAATACCGATTGTAGTGAGTGGACAGCTGAACTGTGACACACAGAATGGTTCCACGCAGCTGTGTGAAATGGATTTGTATCACTGAGCTAAAACAACAAAAAACTATTTTTTTATATATATTTTTTTTATATTTTTTTTTAGTTTTGTTTTTTTTGGAACGTGACGTGCAGAAACTATCGTAGACCTAACTCACACCCTGCTGACGGTGGCTATTTTGACTGCGACCCAGACAAATGTCGCACAGAGATTTTTGTGATCAAGCTATATACGTGAGAGCAAAAGACCTTGTTGGATTAAGTGACGTACAGAAAGTGTCACCTGGACAGAAAATACCGATTGTAGTGAGTGGACAGCTGAACTGTGACACACAGAATGGTTCCACGCAGCTGTGTGAAATGGATTTGTATCACTGAGCTAAAACAACAAAAAACTATTTTTTTATATATATATTTTTTTTATATTTTTTTTTAGTTTTGTTTTTTTGGAACGTGACGTGCAGAAACTATCGTAGACCTAACTCACACCCTGCTGACGGTGGCTATTTTGACTGCGACCCAGACAAATGTCGCACAGAGATTTTTGTGATCAAGCTATATACGTGAGAGCAAAAGACCTTGTTGGATTAAGTGACGTACAGAAAGTGTCACCTGGACAGAAAATACCGATTGTAGTGAGTGGACAGCTGAACTGTGACACACAGAATGGTTCCACGCAGCTGTGTGAAATGGATTCGTATCACTGAGCTAAAACAACAAAAAAACTATTTTTTTATATATATTTTTTTTATATTTTTTTTTAGTTTTGTTTTTTTGGAACGTGACGTGCAGAAACTATCGTAGACCTAACTCACACCCTGCTGACGGTGGCTATTTTGACTGCGACCCAGACAAATGTCGCACAGAGATTTTTGTGATCAAGCTATATACGTGAGAGCAAAAGACCTTGTTGGATTAAGTGACGTACAGAAAGTGTCACCTGGACAGAAAATACCGATTGTAGTGAGTGGACAGCTGAACTGTGACACACAGAATGGTTCCACGCAGCTGTGTGAAATGGATTCGTATCACTGAGCTAAAACAACAAAAAACTATTTTTTTATATATATTTTTTTTATATTTTTTTTTAGTTTTGTTTTTTTTGGAACGTGACGTGCAGAAACTATCGTAGACCTAACTCACACCCTGCTGACGGTGGCTATTTTGACTGCGACCCAGACAAATGTCGCACAGAGATTTTTGTGATCAAGCTATATACGTGAGAGCAAAAGA
Organism: Rhinella marina; assembly: GCA_900303285.1. Lineage (NCBI taxonomy): Eukaryota > Metazoa > Chordata > Amphibia > Anura > Bufonidae > Rhinella > Rhinella marina. The sequence continues at coordinate 52,239 of ONZH01028321.1, forward strand.
CCTTGTTGGATTAAGTGACGTACAGAAAGTGTCACCTGGACAGAAAATACCGATTGTAGTGAGTGGACAGCTGAACTGTGACACACAGAATGGTTCCACGCAGCTGTGTGAAATGGATTCGTATCACTGAGCTAAAACAACAAAAAAACTATTTTTTTATATATATTTTTTTTTATATTTTTTTTTAGTTTTGTTTTTTTTGGAACGTGACGTGCAGAAACTATCGTAGACCTAACTCACACCCTGCTGACGGTGGCTATTTTGACTGCGACCCAGACAAATGTCGCACAGAGATTTTTGTGATCAAGCTATATACGTGAGAGCAAAAGACCTTGTTGGATTAAGTGACGTACAGAAAGTGTCACCTGGACAGAAAATACGGATTGTAGTGAGTGGACAGCTGAACTGTGACACACAGAATGGTTCCACGCAGCTGTGTGAAATGGATTCGTATCACTGAGCTAAAACAACAAAAAAACTATTTTTTTATATATTTTTTTTATATTTTTTTTTAGTTTTGTTTTTTTTGGAACGTGACGTGCAGAAACTATCGTAGACCTAACTCACACCCTGCTGACGGTGGCTATTTTGACTGCGACCCAGACAAATGTCGCACAGAGATTTTTGTGATCAAGCTATATACGTGAGAGCAAAAGACCTTGTTGGATTAAGTGACGTACAGAAAGTGTCACCTGGACAGAAAATACGGATTGTAGTGAGTGGACAGCTGAACTGTGACACACAGAATGGTTCCACGCAGCTGTGTGAAATGGATTCGTATCACTGAGCTAAAACAACAAAAAACTATTTTTTTATATATATTTTTTTTATATATTTTTTTTTAGTTTTGTTTTTTTTGGAACGTGACGTGCAGAAACTATCGTAGACCTAACTCACACCCTGCTGACGGTGGCTATTTTGACTGCGACCCAGACAAATGTCGCACAGAGATTTTTGTGATCAAGCTATATACGTGAGAGCAAAAGACCTTGTTGGATTAAGTGACGTACAGAAAGTGTCACCTGGACAGAAAATACGGATTGTAGTGAGTGGACAGCTGAACTGTGACACACAGAATGGTTCCACGCAGCTGTGTGAAATGGATTCGTATCACTGAGCTAAAACAACAAAAAACTATTTTTTTATATATATTTTTTTTATATTTTTTTTTAGTTTTGTTTTTTTTGGAACGTGACGTGCAGAAACTATCGTAGACCTAACTCACACCCTGCTGACGGTGGCTATTTTGACTGCGACCCAGACAAATGTCGCACAGAGATTTTTGTGATCAAGCTATATACGTGAGAGCAAAAGACCTTGTTGGATTAAGTGACGTACAGAAAGTGTCACCTGGACAGAAAATACGGATTGTAGTGAGTGGACAGCTGAACTGTGACACACAGAATGGTTCCACGCAGCTGTGTGAAATGGATTCGTATCACTGAGCTAAAACAACAAAAAAACTATTTTTTTTATATATATTTTTTTTATATATTTTTTTTTAGTTTTGTTTTTTTTGGAACGTGACGTGCAGAAACTATCGTAGACCTAACTCACACCCTGCTGACGGTGGCTATTTTGACTGCGACCCAGACAAATGTCGCACAGAGATTTTTGTGATCAAGCTATATACGTGAGAGCAAAAGACCTTGTTGGATTAAGTGACGTACAGAAAGTGTCACCTGGACAGAAAATACCGATTGTAGTGAGTGGACAGCTGAACTGTGACACACAGAATGGTTCCACGCAGCTGTGTGAAATGGATTCGTATCACTGAGCTAAAACAACAAAAAAACTATTTTTTTATATATATTTTTTTTATATTTTTTTTTAGTTTTGTTTTTTTTGGAACGTGACGTGCAGAAACTATCGTAGACCTAACTCACACCCTGCTGACGGTGGCTATTTTGACTGCGACCCAGACAAATGTCGCACAGAGATTTTTGTGATCAAGCTATATACGTGAGAGCAAAAGACCTTGTTGGATTAAGTGACGTACAGAAAGTGTCACCTGGACAGAAAATACCGATTGTAGTGAGTGGACAGCTGAACTGTGACACACAGAATGGTTCCACGCAGCTGTGTGAAATGGATTTGTATCACTGAGCTAAAACAACAAAAAACTATTTTTTTATATATATATTTTTTTTATATTTTTTTTTAGTTTTGTTTTTTTTGGAACGTGACGTGCAGAAACTATCGTAGACCTAACTCACACCCTGCTGACGGTGGCTATTTTGACTGCGACCCAGACAAATGTCGCACAGAGATTTTTGTGATCAAGCTATATACGTGAGAGCAAAAGACCTTGTTGGATTAAGTGACGTACAGAAAGTGTCACCTGGACAGAAAATACCGATTGTAGTGAGTGGACAGCTGAACTGT
>ONZH01028322.1:0-41362 GCA_900303285.1 Rhinella marina
ACAGTCCGTCGGTCATCCTCACTTTCTTTAAAGAACATCCAGACTTGCGAAAATGTAGGCCTCGGCATGGGAGCTTCACTACGTGAAACAGTTGCTGATCTACTTGCTCTGGCCCTGCTTCTCCCTCTGGCCACCCCACTGCCTCTTCCAACCTGTTCTGGTGCTGCACTTGCCTCCCCCTCAGAAGCTCTGTCTTGACTAGGCTTACCAACCCAGCTCGGGTCAGTCACCTCATCATCCACCTGCTCTTCCTCCGTTTCCTCACTCTGCTCCCCCCTGGGACTTACTGCCCTGACAACAACATCAATGTCTGACAACCGTGTCTCATCAACATCCGACACCTCTTGACGCACTACTTGCACTAAGTCCACACACTCATCACCCACAGACTGCGAAAGTTCTAATTTTTGGGCATCAGGACAGAGCAACTGCTCAGGTTGCTGTTGAGCAGTGGTTTTTGTCTCTGGGTAGGGTCCTGAAAAGAGTTCCTGTGAGTATGCTGGATCCGAATCCATATTTTCCATGGTGGGGGGGGCAGGCTGGGGGGAAGGAGGTTGAGCTGGAGGAGCCAGAGGTCTACTCCTTTGGCTAGCGTGGGTGGACTGCGTGGGTGGTGGATAAATTACTGGAAGCATTATCCGCTATCCACGTCATCACCTGTTCGCACTGTTGTGGTTTTAATAGTGGTGTACCACGTGACCCTGTAAGTTGCAAGATAAAGCTAGGGAGCAAAACTCTGTGGCGTTCCACTGCTCCCTCATCAGTAGGTACTGTGTCACCCTGCCCAGGACAACGGCCTCTGCCCCCCTACATCACTTGGACGCCCACGTCCTCGTCCTCGACCCTTAGCCCTTGGGTTCAACATTTTGTGTAATCACTAAACTGTAGAATTAATATCTGAGGCCAAAAACGTATTCTCTAGACTGCGGCTAGTATACCACACAACACAGAATTTTTCACTGGACTGTATTAAATGTATCTGAGAGAAAAAAACATTCTCTAGACTGCCGCTAGTGTACCGCACACCACACAATTTTTCACTGCACTGTAGGATATATGAATTAGAGAAAAAATGTATATTTTGTAGACTCCGGCTAGAGTGCAGCACACAACAGAATTTTGCACTGCACTGTATAATATATAACTGAGAGAAAAAACGTAGTCTTTAGACGGCGGCTATTGTACCGCAAGCCATTAAATTTTTCACTGCAATGTATAATATATAACTGAGAGAAAAAAAACTTATATTTTCTACACTCCGGCTACTGTGCAGCACACGACAGAATTTTTCACTGCACTGTATGATATATAACTGAGACTAAAAACGTAGTCTTTAGACTGCGGCTATTGTACCGCAAACCACTCAATTTTTCACTGCACTGTAGGGTATATAACTGAGAGAAAAAATTAATGTTTTCTAGACTCCGGCTAGTGTGCAGCACACGACAGAATTTTGCACTACACTAATATATAGCTGAGAGAATAAACGTATTTTCTAGACTGCAGCTATTGTACCACAAACCGCTCATTTTTTCACTGCACTGTAGTATATATAACTGAGAGAAAAAACTTATATTTTCTAGACTCCGGCTAGTGTGCAGCACACAACAGAATTTTTCACTGCACTGTATGATATATAACTGAGAGAAAAAACGTAGTCTTTAGCTGGCGGCTATTGGACCGCACACCACACAATTTTTCACTGCACTATAGGATATATGACTGACAGAAAAAAGGTATATTTTCTAGACTCCAGCTAGTGTGCAGCACACAACAGAATTTTTCACTGCACTGTAGGATATATGACTGAGAGAAAAATCGTAGTCTTTAGACTGCGGCTATTGTACCGCAAACCACTCATTTTTTCACTGCACTGTAGGGTATATAACTGAGAGAAAAAACTTATATTTTCTAGACTCCGGCTAGTGTGCAGCACACGACAGAAATTTGCACTGCACTGTATAATATATAACTGAGAGACAAAACGTAGTGTTTAGACGGCGGCTATTGTACCGCAAACCACTGAATTTTTCACTGCAACGTATGATATATAACTAAGAGAAAAAACATATATTTTCTACACTCCGGCTAGTGTGCAGCACACAACAGAATTTTTCACTGAACTGTATGATATATAACTGAGAGAAAAAATGTCGTCTTTAGACTGTGGCTATTGTACCGCAAACCACTCAATTTTTCACTGCACTGTAGGATATATAACTGAGAGAAAAAAATAATATTTTTTAGACTCCGGCTAGTGTGCAGCACACAACAGAATTTTGCACTGCACTGTATAATATATAACTGAGAGAAAAAACGTATTTTCTAGACTGCGGCTATTGTACCGCAAACCACTCATTTTTTCACTGCACTGTAGTATATATAACTGAGAGAAAAAAAACGTATATTTTCTAGACTCCGGCTAGTGTGCCGCACACGACAGAATTTTTCACTGCACTGTATGATATATAACTGAGAGAAAAAACTTAGTCTTTAGACGGCGGCTATGGGACCGCAAACCACTCAATTTTTCACTGCACTGTAGGATATATGACTGAGAGAAAAAACATATATTTTCTAGACCCCGGCTAGTGTGCAGCACACGACAGAATTTTGCACTGCACTGTATAATATATAACTGAGAGAAAAAACGTAGTCTTCAGACGGCGGCTATTGTACCACAAACCACACAATTTTTCACTGCACTGTAGGGTATATAACTGAGAGAAAAAACGTATATTTTCTAGACTCCGGCTAGTGTGCAGCACACGACAGAATTTTGCACTGCACTGTATAATATATAACTGAGAGAAAAAACGTAGTCTTTAGACGACGGCTATTGTACCGCAAACCACTCAATTTTTCACTGCACTGTAGGGTATATAACTGAGAGAAAAAACTTATATTTTCTAGACTCCGGCTAGTGTGCAGCACATGACAGAATTTTGCACTGCACTGTATAATATTTAACTGAGAGAAAAAACGTATTTTCTAGATTGCGGCTATTGTACCGCAAACCACCCAATTTTTCATTGCACTGTAGGATATATGACTGAGAGAAAAAAACGTATATTTTGTAGACTCTGGCAATTGGACCGCAAACCACTCAAATTTTCACTGCACTGTAGGATATATGACTGAGAGAAAATACATATATATTTTGTAGACTCCGGCTAGTGTACCACACACCACACAATTTTTCACTGTACTGTAGTATATATGACTGAGAGAAAAAAAGGTATATTTTCTAGACTCCGGCTAGTGTGCAGCAGACAGAATTTTGCACTGCACTGTAGTATATATAACTGATAGAAAAAAACGTATATTTTGTAGACTCCGGCTAGTGTACCGCAAACCACACAATTTTTCACTGCACTGTAAGATATATGACTGTGAGAAAAAAGGTATATTTTCTAGAATCCGGCTAGTGTGCAGCACATGACAGAATTTTTTACTGCACTGTATGATGTATAACTGAGAGAAAAAACGTAGTCTTTAGACGGCGGCTATTGTACCGCAAACCACTCAATTTTTCACTGCACTGTAGGATATATGACTGAGAGAAAAAACTTATATTTGGTAGACTCCGGCTAGTGTGCAGCAAACGACAGAAATTTGCACTGCACTGTAGTATATATAACTGATAGAAAAAACGTATATTTTGTAGACTCCGGCTAGTGTGCAGCACACGACAGAATTTTTCACTGCACTGTAGGATATATCACTGAGAGAAAAACGTAAATTTTGTAGACTCCGGCTAGTGTGCAGCACACGATAGAATTTTTCACTGCACTGTAGTATATATGGCTGAGAGAAAAAACGTATATTTTCTCGACTGCGGCTACTGTACCGCACACCACAGAATTGTTCACTGAACTGTAGTCACCGCCATGCTGTGTCAGGATAACTTTTTGGGGGGTTCAGCTACTATGTTAGTCTAACCAAGCCACTCTGGGGTTCACCGCCAAGATATAAACTGCAATCTCAGTGTGCATGTTTGCCCGTCTGGGATAAGGAGAGCTGGGCACTGTGCTGGGAGAACTTTGTGTACGTTGTGGACTACTGGGTGGGTGCAGATAGGGAGACGCTTATGCCTGCGTCGTAGGGCGGGGGATAGGACAGCAGTGCCAGCATGAGCAGTGGTGTCACCCACAGGCAGTGATGGACCTTCGTTGCACCTAGTTGGGTGCTTTACTAACATGTGATGGGCATGTGCCTTGACCATCTTGGTCTGGGTCAGCACAATTGTCTTGAGGGTCACCACCAGGCTGTTTCCCAGAATTTGGCGTAATGGTACGATTAGGCAGCCTCAGAGGCATCCATACATGCTGCCCCTGCTGTTTCCTGTCCATTTCCGTGGTGTTTCCATCATTTTCTGAGGTTTCCAGGTTTTCACCCAGCCTTCCCTAGGCAGAGCCTTGGTCCCCTGCAAAAAATGCTCGAGTCTCCCATTGACTTCAATGGGGTTTGTTATTCGAAACGAGCACCCGAGCATCCAGAAAAATTCGACACGAATAACGAGCACCCGAGCATTTTAATGCTCGCTCATCTCTAACTTTGGTCTTTTTGGAACAGCGACAATCTTTCTACCTACCCAAATCCTGTCCCTATAGTTTAATTCCCTCCTTGGGCAAATTTAACTGCAGTATCAAATGAGGAACTGCGGCCTAAATAAATGGTATTAAATGTAACAATGGATGTCAGCTACATAGACTTTTGAACGGTTGTAATACGATGTGCACGTAGCGTTATTGAAAGGGCACAATTGGGGTTTTTTTGCCACCCAAAAAAAAAAGGATGTATTTAACAACGGACTTTGGTTTTTTTGGACCAGCGACAATCTTTCTACCTACCCAAATCCTGTCCCTATAGTTTAATTCTCACCTTGGGCAAATTTAACTGCAGCAGCAAATGAGGAACTGCGGCCTAAATTATCGGTATTAAATGTAACAACGGATGTCAGCTACATAGACTTTTGAACGGTTGTAATACGCTGTGCACCTAGCGTTACTTAATGGGCACACTTGGGGTTTTTGTTACCACCCAAAAAAAAAAATAGACGTATTTCACAATGGACTTTGGTCTTTTTGGAACAGCGACAGTCTTTCTACCTACCCAAATTCTGTCCCTATAATTTAACTCCCTCCTTGGGCAAATTTAACTGCAGCAGCAAATGAGGAACTGCGGCCTAAATTAACGGTATTAAATGTAACAACGGATGTCAGCTACATAGACGTTTGAACAGTTGTAATATGCTATGCACCTAGCGTTACTGACAGAGCACATCTGGGGTTTTTTTGCCACCCAAAAAAAAGGACGTATTTCACAACGGACTTTGGTCTTTTTGGAACAGCGACAATCTTTCTACCTACCCAAATCCTATCCCTATAGTTCAATTCCCTCTTTGGGCAAATTTAACTGCAGCAGCAAATGAGGAACTGCGGCCTAAATTAACGGTATTAAATGTAACAATGGATGTCAGCTACATAGACTTTTGAACAGTTGCAATATGCTATGCACCTAGCGTTACTGACAGAGCACACCTGGGGGTTTTTTGCCACCCAAAAAAAAAGGACGTATTTCACAACGGACTTTGGTCTTTTTGGAACAGCGACAATCTTTCTACCTACCCAAATCCTATCCCTATAGTTCAATTCCCTCTTTGGGCAAATTTAACTGCAGCAGCAAATGAGGAACTGCGGCCTAAATTAACGGTATTAAATGTAACAATGGATGTCAGCTACATAGACTTTTGAACAGTTGCAATATGCTATGCACCTAGCGTTACTGACAGAGCACACCTGGGGGTTTTTTGCCACCCAAAAAAAAGGACGTATTTCACAACGGACTTTGGTCTTTTTGGAACAGCGACAATCTTTCTACCTACCCAAATCCTATCCCTATAGTTCAATTCCCTCTTTGGGCAAATTTAACTGTAGCAGCAAATGAGGAACTGCGGCCTAAATTAACGGTATTAAATGTAACTCCGGATGTCAGCTATATAGACTTTTGAACAGTTGTAATATGCTATGCACCTAGCGTTACTGACAGAGCACACCTGGGGTTTTTTTGCCACCCAAAAAAAAGGACGTATTTCACAACGGACTTTGGTCTTTTTGGAACAGCGACAATCTTTCTACCTACCCAAATCCTGTCCCTATAGTTTAATTCCCTCATTGGGCAAATTTAACTGCAGTAGCAAATGAGGAACTGCGGCCTAAATTAACGGTATTAAATGTAACATCGGATGTCCGCTACATAGACTTTTGAATGGTTGTAATATTCTGTGCACCTAGCGTTACTTAAAAGGCACACTTGGGATTTTTTTGCCACCCAAAAAAAAAAAAAGGACGTATTTCACAATGGACTTTGGTCTTTTTGGAACAGCGACAATCTTTCTACCTACCCAAATCCTATCCCTATAGTTCAATTCCCTCCTTGGGCAAATTTAACTGCAGCAGCAAATGAGGAACTGTAGCCTAAATTAACGGTTTTAAATGTAACAACGGATGTCAGCTACATAGACTTTTGAACGGTTGTAATACGCTGTGCACCTAGCGTTACTTAAAGTGCACACTTGGGGTTTTTTTACCACCCAAAAAAAAGGACATATTTCACAATAAACTTTGGTCTTTTTGGAACAGCGACAATCTTTCTACCTACCCAAATCCTTTCCCTATAGTTTAAATCCCTCCTTGGGCAAATTTAACTGCAGCAGCAAATGAGGAACTGCGGCCTAAATTAGCTTTATTAAATGTAACAATGGATGTCAGCTACATAGACTTTTGAACGCTTGTAATACGCTGTGCACCTAGCGTTACTTAAAAGGCACACTTTTGATTTTTTTGCCACCCCCAAAAAAATAAGGACGTGTATCACAATGGACTTTGGTCTTTTTGGAACAGTGACAATCTTTCTACCTACCCAAATCCTATCCCTATAGTTTAATTCCCTCCTTGGGCAAATTTAACTGCAGCAGCAAATGAGGAACTGCGGCCTAAATTAACGGTATTAAATGTAACAACGGATGTCAGCTACATAGTCTTTTGATCGTTTGTAATACGCTGTGCACCTAGCGTTACTTAAAGGGCACACTTGTTTTTTTTTTTGCCACCCAAAAAAAAAGGACGTATTTCACAATGGACTTTGGTCTTTTTGGAACAGCGACAATCTTTCTACCTACCCAAATCCTATCCCTATAGTTTAATTCCCTCCTTGGGCAATTTTAACTGCAGCAGCAAATGAGGAACTGCAGCCTAAATTAACGGTATTAAATGTAACAACGGATGTCAGCTACATAGACTTTTGATCGGTTGTAATACGCTGTTCACCTAGCGTTACTTAAAGGGCACACTTGGGGGTTTTTTTGCCACCCCCCATAAAAAAGAACGTATTTCACAACGGAGATTGGTCTTTTTGGAACAGCGACAATCCTTCTACCTACCCAAATCCTATCCCTATAGTTTAATTCCCTCCTTGGGCAATTTTAACTGCAGCAGCAAATGAGGAACTGCAGCCTAAATTAACGGTATTAAATGTAACAACGGATGTCAGCTACATAGACTTTTGATCGGTTGTAATACGCTGTTCACCTAGCGTTACTTAAAGGGCACACTTGGGGTTTTTTTTGCCACCCCCCATAAAAAAAGAACGTATTTCACAACGGAGATTGGTCTTTTTGGAACAGCGACAATCCTTCAACCTACCCAAATCCTATCCCTATAGTTTAATTCCCTCCTTGGGCAAATTTAACTGCAGCATCAAATGAGGAACTGTGGCTTAAATTAACTGTATTAAATGTAACTCCGGATGTCAGCTACATAGACTTTTGAATGGTTGCAATATGCTGTGCACCTAGCGTTCCTGACAGAGCACACTGGGGGGTTTTTTGCCGCCCAAAAAAAAGGATGTATTTCACAACGGTCTTTGGTCTTTTTGGAACAGCGACAATCTTTCTACCTACTTAAATCCTGTCCCTATAGTTTAATTCTCTCATTGGGCAAATTTAACTGCAGTAGTAAATGAGGAACTGCGGCCTAAATTAACGGTATTAAATGTAACATCGGATGTCAGCTACATAGACTTTTGAATGGTTGTAATACTCTGTGCACCTAGCGTTACTTAAAGGGCACACTTGGGATTTTTTTGCCACCCAAAAAAAAAGGACGTATTTTACAATGGACTTTTGTCATTTTGGAACAGCGACAATCTTTCTACCTACCCAAATCCTTTCCCTATAGTTTAAATTCCTGCTTGGGCAAATTTAACTGCAGCAGCAAATGAGGAACTGCGGCCTAAATTAACGGTATTAAATATAACAATGGATGTCAGCTACATAGACTTTTGAACAGTTGTAATATGTTATGCACCTAGCGTTACTGACAGAGCACACCTGGGGTTTTTTTGCCACCCAAAAAAAAGGACGTATTTCACAACGGACTTTGGTCTTTTTGGAACAGCGACAATCTTTCTAAATACCCAAATCCTATCCCTATAGTTTAATTTCCTCTTTGGGCAAATTTAACTGCAGCAGCAAATGAGGAACTGCGGCCTAAATTAACGGTATTAAATGTAACAACGGATGTCAGCTACATAGACTTTTGATCGGTTGTAATACGCTGTGCAGTAGCTTTACTGACAGGGCACACTTGGGTATTTTTTGCAAGTCCCTCCTTGCTCAAATGTTATACAGCACAACGCAAAAGAGGTACTGTGGGCCTAACAGCAGAAATTATAGCAAAGTATGTCAGGTATATAGTATACAGAGAGTATCCTTCAGCATGCAGCAGCAGCAGCTCATGTGGCATTAATGGCAGGCCACCTAGTGCTATTTTCACCACCTTTAAAGTCCTCAAATATAAGTAAATAAAGGTTTGTGCCAGATATAATAGCCCTTAAGAGGGCTTTTGGGTCTTTTCTGAGCGATTTCTCTCCCTGCCTAGCGTGCTTCTCTCACTACAGTGTATGTCCCTCCTTGCTACAGCATTCCCTGGCTCGGTATGAGCCGGTCACATGTCACCGGGTGCTTTATAGCACCCGATGACGCGTTCCCGGCTAGCCAATCACTGTAATGCCAGTAGCTAAAATGGCTACTGGCTTTACAGTGAATGCCAGCACCTTCCAGCACGCTAATTGGCTAATTAGCGTGCGGGGAGGGGACTCGAGCATGGTGCTCGAGCACATGCGGTATTCTGCCGAATACAGCGTGGTCCTGAGCACCACCATGTTCGGCCGAATGTTCGCTCAACACTAGTGAGCACAACATGTTCGCTCAACACTAGTGAGCATCCTTCTTCCTTCATCATGCTTTAGTAAAATGATGCTGTGCGCCACTTTACTTGATTAGTCTGAAGATATCCTTGCATTGACAATGGCAGATATTTTGTCCTTCTACCCTTTGACGTCTCTGTCTGGTATTGTGTCTCTGTGTTTGTATCTTGCCTTGGTTCTTCTGCATCTCTCTGGTTTAGACTCTGCCCTGATTTTGACTTTGTTTCTGGATTCTGATCCAGTTCTGGGTTTGCCACTCTGTCATTACATTTATTATTTGCTCCATGTATATTTTCCCTCATAGGTCCCAACACCTAATCAGGAAGGGACTGCCGTCCAGTTGTGGGCCGTGGCTTAGGACGGATTATGCAATTAGGTAGGGACAGTGGTGCCGGTGAGATCAACTAGTTTATTGATTGTTTATGGATATTTAATATTTACTGAATAAAGAAGTAGGCGCTTTTTTTTTTTGCTTTATACTGTTTTATTATCGATAACTGAGAAATGAGTGCAAGTACTAGGATGTGGAACTCTTCAATTAAAAAAGATTTCATGCTTCTTTCTGTAAAAAAAAGTACATAAAATTCAGACTTATCAATCATAGGTAGAAATATTTTAAACAATACCATAGCCCTTTTATTTAAGAGGTTGGTCTCTTTCAGGGTGCATAGATCTCTGGATATATTTCTATGTTAGGTCATTTCAATAGTTTCATGTTGCAGATTGATATAGAGTTGATAAATGCACAGCAACCATGGTTCAGCTGCTTTGTGTAAATTTCTCATTCTATTATGAAATAAGCATTTGTAGCCATGAATTGAAGTCAATCAACTGAATAATATAGATGCAGCTTAAAGGGGTTGTCTCATATTAGACAATGGTTGCATATACCACCAAGATCAGATCCCAGAGGTGGTACCTGCACCTATCCCCAGAATGGGACACCCAAAGTAAGCAGAGCATGTAAACCTTCCTCCATTCATTTCTATTGAACCACCAAAAATAGTTCAGCATTGGCTAGACTACGATATCTCCAGAAGTCCCATAGAAGTCTATAGAGTGGTGGCTGTGCTTGTGCGCTCTCCATTTATTTCTATAAAACTTCCGAAAAGCTGAGCGTGCTTGCTTGGTTATTTTCAAAACTCCCACAGAAGTAAATGGAGAGCATGCAGCACATGGACAGTGTCCTCTACTTCCCTTCCAGGGGCCCTTTCTGGAAATAAGTGCAGGTCTCAGAGGTGGGACCCACACCTACTGATATGACATCAAGGTCTGCCATCAAGTTGATACAACCCCTTTGAGAAACCCCTGATATTTAGCTATTATTGACAAAGAAAGCTTCAGCCACTCATAAATACCCACCCCCACCCCATGGGAGAGGTTCAAGGGCACATGTTGTATTATATGCAGGTATTATACTAAAATCAATATTCAGCCAAGTAATGCAAGGTGTACAACTATTCAGGAAATAAGACGTCTTCAGGTATCATAATATACTAATTCTACTAATTGTACTTACAAGATCAGTTGGATTTACTGCTACGTAGACCATATATGAGTCTTATTGTTTCTGTGCAAGATTTCCTACGATGCCGGAAACATATTTCTGAAAAACACATTGATTTATATAGATAGATTTGTTAAATAAGCCCTTCTCACTTGCTTATGCAGTTAATTTATATTAAGTCAACTAAATATTGTTTGTGACATTGAATGTATTAAGGTTGTTATTGATAGTTAGTACATAACAGTTTTTCTTACCAGAATTTTATCCAGGTCTGATATGATATCAACCTATGAATAAGAGCACAGTGAAGGGACCCAAATAAGTAAGAGTTCTACAATGGTATTACATTTCAAGTCCTGAAAATAATTCTGTTAAAGAACCCAATGAAATGTAAAATGTAAAAAGACAATTATAACAAAACCAAATGATATTAAGTAAATGGTGGATACCCTTTTCAGTGTACACTAAACAAGTTGTGAGAAGGTTATAAAAAAAATGTGTCCTCTTACCATAACTCCACATGAAACATCCCTGATGTCCTGGGACAGTGGTTTATCATTCTAGAAGAAAACAATGAATTCATTATCTACATTGACAGGTTTCACTGACTCTGCAGACTCCTCTGTTCTCTTCTCACTGAAATTCATAGATGATGGTCCTTTCCTTAACATGGCTTCTAATGGAGGGATATGTGACCAGACTCCATCTGTGGCTTCCATTGAATAACATTGCACACAGCACTGTTCATATACTAGTCTATAATGTCATGTCCATTGTTAATTAACTGAGAACCCCCCATTGGTGCTGTTCAGGGCACTAATGAAAAAAATATTACTGTAAAAGATGTTACATTGTCTACTTGTACACCTTTTTGAGTATTCTAGAGTTGAATGATCCATAACACTGTATGCATGTTCATAACCTAATGTATTGCTGACAGAAGGACTAATAATAGTACTGATGACAGGAAGATTAGACAAGTTTCACTTACCAAAATATCATCCAAGAAAGGAATATCATCCTACAGAATTTAAAAAAAAAATAAAAAAAATAAAAAAAATAAAAATATATATATATATATATATATATATATATATATATATATTATTTACATTATTTATGGTAAAACATCCTTAAATGTCGTTTGTGAATCAAGTTTTAATTCCTCTACATTTTCTTCACACACTGTAACAATGGAAGAAGTGTATATTTCATCAAGAATGATTAGCTAGGTGAGATAAATTTAATTCAGAAAGCTACGTATATTTTGTCAGCAAAGCATAGTTTGCTGAGATAGGTTCTTTAAAAATTCATGGGCTGGATTGTAATGGAGTGGCATGTAGGTTTAGCAGTGGAGTATACCACCCCTCCACAATCCATTACATCACTTTACCCATCTTTGAAGCTTTGTCTACTGGGGTCACTACTAGGCACAATGACGTAACTAGAAATGACTGAGCCCCACAGCAAATTCTTGGACGGGGCTGGCCACCCCAGCAAATTCTTTGTAACATGCCACCCCCACTCCTGTGGCTAGTCAAGATTGCTCTTTCAGACAAGGTCTGGCAGCCACTAAGTCCATTTCCTACAGTGTCTCTGTATACCATCTCTCCTGGACGGGCCCCTCTGAGTTCGGGCCCCAAAGAAGCCACTTCCCCTGCTTCCTCTATAGCTTAGTTTAACCATGTGGCTGTGCAAAGCCAGATCTCCCTGGCATGCTAAAGGCATAGGTGAGAGAGAGAAGTTCTCTGTATAGTCAGCTCCCAGATAGACGATCAACTTGGATGCCCTGGATTGTGTGACGTTGGATGAAAAATAAAGCACCATTTGGACTTTTAATCCCCAAAGACTGAGAGTCTGCCATTGCCAACCCTACAGCAAGTACATGATCCCACGACAATACATACGGTATTGCGCTTCAGATTATTTCTGTTACATGGGTGTGAAGTACAGCCTCTGCTTTAAGACTAGTCCTTCACTGGACTTGCATTACTGCTGGAATGATGGGATTGTTCACCAGGTTTTAGTTATCTCAGACTGGTGATAAAGATGCTCTTTGTTTTGTTTGTATATATAGCAGACAAGGTGTACTGTCTATAAAATCTATGGTATATTTTAGAATTCAATTCAAATCTAAGTTTACAACATTTGAACAACATGAAATCAATAACCTACACACAGACTGCAATTTTACTTACCAGGATTTTGGTCACTTTTGCAATGATGCTGTCCTATTTTAAAATGAAGAAATTATTACATTTATTATACAATGAGCATCATTTTACTGTTCTTAGACCATGACCGTTTGTAGAGACAAATCCTGTTGACAAGTAAAATAATAACACCCAGTAATCTTTTTAGTTGTAGCTTTACTGGAGGAATAACTGTAAGAAACAGCATACCCGAGATTAAAAAAAAGTTCCAGCATTATTATTTTATGAGGAATTAAATAATGTTTTAAAACACACATGGTAGGAAAGTTGACAACTACTTTTTCCACACAAACGGCATTGGGGATATTATTGCTTATCCAATATAATTTTAAAGTAAATATGGATAGCATGCAAAAGAAACAATCGTCTAGTTATGTAAAAATTTTCTTACATTTTACATGTCACATTTTTTTTCTTACCACAAATCCAAATAGAATATTTGCAACTTCATCTCCCAGCTGTTCTGCATCTTGAAGGGTAATGGTCTACAAAGTAAAGAACGTAAGAAAAGTGCCATGACTAAAGTATTTGGGTAAGAGTTTTTTCATATGATCCCAGATGGTCTTGAGTAATATTGGTATATACATATAATCAATGTAGCTATTTCAACAGAAATTTTAAAACTTCCTCAAAAATAGTTTATCTTTAATAATGTCAGTATAAATAAAAAATAATTAATATATCATGAATACCACATTACAGCTTCCCATTTTACATAATAAATGCCTCAGTTTAAAATTATTTTAGAGCTAAATATCAAATCATACAAAATTATTACCACATTTGTTCCAAGAATGTTATCAATTGTGCATCCAACTTTTTCCTGATAAAAAAATAAGTAACAAATCAATTAAAAACAATCAGTTATAGAATAATTAACTGAAAAAACTGTTAACCTTAACAAATGATGAAACCATATGATTATTAATAGTTGCAAAAATATAATCTGGTGTTTATTTAAAGGACATTACTATTTTACATGCCTTCTTTTTTTGCACCTTGTCCTTTATGAAAGCTCAAAGAAAAAGTACCTTCAACATTTATAATCTCAACATCTTCAAAAACTTTCCCTGTAGAACATACAAAGCTGGTCTCCCTTATCCAAAAGTGTCTGAGAAGGAAAGATGTATAGAAAATCTGGCTAAACACATAAATATTTCACTATGATGTGCACCATTTTCTTCACAACTGTTATGCCAGAAAATGAGCATTCTTTAATGAATGATCTCCAATGTGATTATTGGAATCAGTGATATTAAAATAAGATTAAAAACAACTTCTTTTGTATGAGCAGAAGGAAATTTATTTTCCTCATTTAGATGAAAAATAGCTTAGCTGGCGAGGGACTGTTATTGAGCCTCAGAATGCTCAGAATGAAGGGGTTTAACTAGTGCTGTGGCTTTTTCACTGATTTTTCAGGGAAAATATTTTATGGGGAATTACAACAGAGACCCATTCACTGCTGAAGAAAACCTCACTGATAAAATGTAATGGAATATCCTAAATATATGGTATCTTCAAATAAAGGTCTCATACAGCCACTTCACAAAAAACAAACAAACAAACAAACAAGTAGTAATAATAATTATTTTATGGCTGCCAAGATGCTACTATGCTACTAACATTACTGCTTTTCTGCTATTTATTTTTTTTTAGTAGTGGCGGCTTGGCTACTTTTAATTCTCCTTAAATAATCAGTGACTTCAGCCTAACTGCATAGTCTATTGGGAGCCTGTGGTAATCTGAAATCTATATACTGTCTCATGAGCAATTGTCATGCTTTATACTGCCTGTAGCAACAGTATATCTGTTGCCGATTCTGCACAAAACAAACTCATTAGTATATCAGTGCATGGTTTTATGGTTTCCATAGCATCAAAGACACATACATACAAAGGCGTATTCAGATGTTTATACAGCTGTATACAGGGAACTTAGAGATCCAATTTAAAGGGAATCTGTCACCTCCCCCGAGCCCTATTAAGTGCAGTACCACTTGAATAGTACTGCTACCCCTGGTTACAGATCACTATGTTGTATGTCCATGCTCACCCCTATTCCCCAGCTACGTGCATGCAAACTGGCACTGGAGTATATTATGAGAACTCATGACCATGTACGCTTAATGGAAAGCTCTGGTTTGAAGGCAAACAGCACAGGAACAGGGGTGTGCATGGACATATAAGTGATCTAAAGTCAGGGGTAGCAATACTAATTTTTCATGTAGTACTGCACTTGATAGGGCTCAAGACAGGTGACAGATTCCATTTAAGTAATAGCCAGCAAATATAAATCATAATGTATCAGGCATTGAAGGAACAAACAACTTACCAGAAGAGCATTTACTTTCAGAAGAAATTGTTCAAATAGCTCAGCATTTTGTTGTGTCTAAAAAGAGGGGAACAAAGTTAATGTATAAATGGTGAATGATAATTGATAAAGAAATATGCCATAATATAAATTTATAACATGGTCAAATCAACAATTTATGTTATTATGTTATGCTTGTTGGGTATATTTCGACTAATCATTGAATTATTTCAACACAGTCATTTAACATATGAATTATTAAAGGGGTTCAGAGGATTTACTTTTTTATATATGGCTCACAAAGTGATAAAAATTAAAAAAGCCATACTCTCCCTTGCCACTGCTGAGGTAGTCTGTTCCAATGCTGCTCCAGCCCTTGGTCTGCACTGATTGGTCTCAAATAAACATGTTGTACATGCCAGGAAAAGCTGATCTGGGTCACCACCATCGTATTGAAAACAATTATTTATGGTGACAGTCAGTGAGCAAAATGTGTTTTCTGACTGACAGAAACCTTTTCCATCTGACAGAAATATACATTTCTCTCTAGTTATAGTTATTATCACTATTACTGCAATGTGTGCAATGGGTATCTCTAGAGAAGCAGTCTGCATATTTTATGGTTACAGATCGGCAGATTGCAAAATGGAAAGTTTATTAATGCTATTGTGTGTATGTGTGGAGGGGGGTGCAAATGTTTGGTGCAGCTTATTTGATGCTTTGATTCGGACGCCGGTAAACGTTTGGGTCACATCATCAATGAACTGCCTAATTAGATGAAGAGGGTTGGTTATATCAGTAAGCACTCATTTTCTCACTCCTTTTCTAAAAAAAAGAACCACCCCCATATTTGACAATTAGAGAACACGTGGTCTCTAATTAATGGGGGTAGGGGAATGATAACATGTACAAAAGTCTATGCTAATCTCCCCCTGAACACATATACAGTTACACAGGGAAAGAGGGGGAAACAAAACTGTATCTATCATCCTTAAATCTGTCAGTATCTCCCTCACTGGCCCATCCTTTTCACTTCCTGGCTGGTTGAAGGGGAGGGGCTATAAAACAAAGATTCTAGCTGAGCTACAAGAATATAGACAACCTTTAGAAATTGGGTCAGTAGTGAGGGTTCCAGGTATATAGCCACACAGCACCAAACAATGTTAGTTCAAAATAATATTGTCCTTTCCTGCATGAACAAAACACTTTGGGAATAATCAGTATGTGTGTGCATGTGTGTGTATGTGTGTGTGTGTGTGTGTGTCGGTGGGGGGGGGGGGTTAAGGAAAGATATCTATAATACAGCTCCATGTAGAAGCTGTATATTTAGATCCAAAAATGGGATTGGCCATGGACCCAACCATATCAGAGTAGGAAAACCATTCTCAAGAACAAGGAATGCTTCCTTAAAAGATGCAATCCTACTCTTGTCCCCTGATATACAGCCCCTGCATAGAGCCACATTATGGCCATTTACATCCATCCTAAGGATTAAAGGAGTTTTCCAAGAGTTTTTAACTGATGACCTATCCTCAATAAAGTCCTGGAAACCCCTTTAAACCACTGTAAAAGATAAGTCGTGATCTTCTATGGAAATATCCTTTATTCATAGTAAATTTGTACAGTATATTAAGCACATTAGGAAAGTCACATTTTTAAGTCATGGCCATGTACTAAATAAGAAGGAAAATAGTTATCCCATCCTAACTATTTCTTTTTGGTGAATAACACGTATACTATAACAAGTTACCTTTGCTAGCTTGTAGTCACAGAGCAGAGTAGCTATAGTTTGAAGAACAGCAGGGGCATCTTCCTGAAATATTACATTGACAGACATTAAACCTCTGTATTATGCAATTATACAAATCCCTATAAATTGTATAAATAGAGCTCAGCTGTGCAATTTTTTATTGTTATACTTATTCATTATACAAATAGATCACGGCACAAGATTTGGATAGCTGCAATTGAGTGCAAAATTCAATGTGAATCAAGAAATTTGGTGAGCAGCATGAAATAAAACTATTATTTTGGATTACAAGATTTAACAGAAATTTAAGCCACAGCCTTTCTTTTTTAGATATAGCAAAAAACATTCTTTACGAATCAAAAAATATCTTGCATTGTCTACTTAAAGTGGTTGCCCAAGACTATAACAGAACTCCCAGAGTGCTGACCCATGTTGATGATCTCAATCGTTCCACGTCATCTCCCTGCTATGCTGAAATAAACATCCTGTTGAGGGAGGACACAGGACCACCGCAGACACAGGTGATACAGGTGACCAGTGCAGCCAGCAATTGGTGCTGCCCCTGTCAACAGGGTGTTGATTTCACCATAACAGGAAGATGATGAGCCGGCCATGAAGGGATGGATACCAAACTCATCGACAGGGCCAGGTAATTATAATCAGCACTGTGGGTCGGCCACTCTGGGAGGTCTGTTATAGTCTTGGAGAACCCCTTTAAGTTACACGGTATGTAAGGTGAAATAGTAGCATGTCAGTTCCATCAGCTGTTCAATTTCTAAAGTATGTGCTCTGAATAAAGGGAGACAACAATTTCTTTTCTTTGTAGCAAAGCATGATTGACCCTTTGGCCCACTGTGGGCAATTTTGTGAGGCAAGAGAAAATAGTGGAGCTGAAAGTTGTATTATAGTAAGATTTTACTTATGGAATTTTACCTTAAATAGCTGTTCAAGGCAGTTATACTGTGAGACTGATGCAGCATCTTTGCAGAATATAGAAGACATAATACAATGTTAAACTCAATTAAAAAAACAACAATATTAATATTATTAACTGTATACTGTATTTAATCGTATGTTCTGTGAATGATTCATAATCATATACAATATATGCTGCTACTTTATAAGCTACTCTCAGTGTTGTTACATTTTTTCTATATTATATATCAATTCAACTGACTCAAACGCCTCCAATGCCTGAAGAAAGGTTTGTTCTGTGTTGAAAATATACATGTGAATACAATAAGGTATGATAGTGATCTATGCTATGAATAAATATTAAATGTCTTTTCAAGATCAGTTTTATAAAGCAGCCCTATCAGTGCACACTTAACAGTATCAGAATGATTGCTCTTCATCAGGCTAGGGGCATCTAATTGCAGGATAGGACTTTGTACTTATAGGACAGGTTCATAAAATTCAACATCTGCATGAAATGTGTACTCTATGTTCTCCTCATGCTTGTATGGATTTTCTCTTTTGTTCAAATGTTGTTGAATTTTAAAAATATTTCCTTACCAAAGCAGCTGGCGAAAGCCGCAATTAAAAACACAACAGCTACTTTCATTTTGGTGATGGAACAAGTCTCACGTTCTGAGCTGAAATGTGAAATGTGGAGTCAATTAGAGATCATTTATACAGACGTAGGGAGTTCAAAGGGCAGTCAAGCTTTCATTCTGCCAACTATATGTACTAGAAATCCTGAGGGAATAAAGTGCCTTGACCAATATTATATAACATTTTCTGTTTTATTTTTGATAAAGGCTTGTCTTGATATGAACACCATTAAGGATAAGTCAGTACAATTTGTTTTATTTTGATCTGCATATCTTTACCTTTTGAAAACTGAGCTATCATATCAGACAACGAAGGCTATATTGCTGATTTGGCTCTGAACTCAAACTAACATTAAGTTGGATGTCTTTTGTGCTCGTAGTTTTTCTGGTCTTAACTTTTATACTTAATTCCTAAGAGTCTGTCTTAGTGTCAGAGTCTGTCTTTTGGTTTTTGCATTTTTATTTATTCTCATTCACATAACCCGTATGAAGGCTTTTTGTAATTTTGTAATTGTGTAAGTTGTAATTTCTAATGGCACCATTTAATATTGTATAAAATATAGTGGGAAGCTGGAAAAAAATTCCAAATGGGAAAGAATTGGAAAAAAAAATACAATTCTGCCACAGTTTTATGGGTTCTCTATGTAGTAAACTTGACGTGTTCCTTTCATTCTCTGGGTCAGTATGATGATAACAATACCACATTTATATAGTTTATTTTGTATTGATATCATTGTATAAAAAAATGGCAAATCAGTCAATTTGATCTCAAAAACCGAGCCCCCCCAAAAAAAAATCCATTTTAAGGGATTACAGGATAAATACATTTATATTTTAACCCCCTGGAGCGATGGGCAAATGTTGCGCCGTGGCCGACGGGTCTCAGCTGTTTCAAATAGCAGAGACCTGCCGGCTAATGACCACGACCAGCAATAATGCTGATTGCGGTCATTAAAGCCTTTAGATGCTGTGATCAAGTGAGATCATGGCATCTAAAGGGTGAAAAACCTGGAAGCTTAGCAGCATCCCCTGCAGCCAATGAGGATGCCAGTAATTGATTTCAATACGATAGGTCTCTCTGAAGAGACCCAGGGTATTGAAGCTGTAATTCTTATTTTGGCCAGCAAGTGGCAGGCCAATATAAAAAATAAATACATAAACAACAAAAAATATAAAGATCATAGGAATCACCATGTCCGAAAATGCCTGTACTATTAAAATATAAAAATATTTTTCCAATATGGTGAATGGCGTAATGGAAAAAAGGGTAAAAATGCCAATTCGCTATTTTTTCATCTCTTGTCTTACCCAAAAATGTAATAAAATATGATCAAAAAGTCACACACTCCAAAATGGTATCATTAAAAACTACAGATCATCCCTTAAAAAATCAGCTCCCACGCATCTAACTTAAGATATAACTATAAAAAAGTTATGGTGATATAAAAAAATTTGACTATTTAAACATAAAAACCCTATACACTTGTGGTATTGTTGTAATTTTGTTGACTCCGAGAATGAAAGGCACAGGTCAGTTTTGCCACAAAGGGAATCTCGTAGGAACAAAACCCATAAAATGGTGGAGGAATTGCATTTTTTTTTCAATGCCACTCCATTTGGATTTTTCTCCTGCTTCCCACTACATTGTATGCCATATTAAATGGGGACTTTAGAAGGTACAACTTGTCCCACAAAAATAAGCCCTTATATGGATACGTGAATGGTAAAATAAAAAAGTTGTGGCTCAAGGAAAATAGGTAAGAAAAATGAAAACGTAAACACAAAAAAAAAATCTCGTATCCTAAGGGTTAATATTTTGCCATTTGGGGATGCAATGATGGTTATGGTTATTTATTTTTTTTTCATTGTTTGTATATTTCTAATTTATTTATGGGGTGGGGGGATTATTTGAATTTTTATACATTTTTTTTATAAAAATATATATATATTTTTTTACTTTTGCCATAGCAGATTTGCTATGTTCTTATGGAGCCCTGCCATCTGCAGGGCTCTCTCAGAACAAGAATTATAAAAGCCTTGGTTTCTTCTGAAAAATCAGAGCTTTACATACAACCAACAGCTCCCCTAATCTACACTCATAGGCCATAGGCCAATTATCCTGAAACCTACGAGACAGTAGACCAACAAAGGCGGTTTAGAAATCATGACGTTATTGTGACCTCCTATGCTAGTCTCAGGCCGTGTGATGTGGCATGTGGCAGGCAGGCGACATGTTGATTTCATCACTCAAGATTAGAGATGAGCGAATCCTAAAAGATTCGGGGATTCGGTATGCGGCCCGAATCCCACCGCGGGATTCGTGGATTCGGGACGAATCACGAATCCCATTAAAGTCTATGGGAGACCCAAATCTTTTTGCAGGGGCCAAAGGTTCTGCACAGTCAAGTTTGCCCCAACATGTGAAAACCTCTGAAAATGATGGAAACACCTTGGAAATGCATAGGAAACATCAGGGGCAGCATGTAGGGATGCCTCTGAGGCTCCCTAAGGGCTCATTCAGACGTCCGTTTGGTTCGGATCCGCAAAACACGGACAGCGGCCCATGTGCAGTCCGCAATTTGCGGAACGCACATGATAGAAATGCCTTTTCCTGTCCGTGGATCCGGACAAGAATAGGACATGTTCTATTTTTTTCCGGACCCATGGAACGGAAGTGTGGATGCGGACGGCACACAGTGTGCCATCCACATCTTTTGCGGCCCCATTGACTGTGAATGGTTCCGCACCCGGTCCGCAAATTGCGGATCGGATGCGGACAATTTTTGCGGATGTGTGAATGAGGCCTGAGGCTGATGATGCAGGTCCCTACCTTATGTAAATTTAGGTCACATGTCACTGCCAGCCAATCACTGCTGGGAAGGTATAGGGGCTGTTACATCACAGCAGGCGTTCCCACAGGCTTCCATTTGATGCTGATTGGCTTAAAAAAACGGGCATTTCAAATTGGCAGTGACTCATGAACCTTCACGAATCCGTGCTGCCTTGGGATGCCGAGCCGAGCAAGATTCGTGCGAATCCCGAATCTTGCCGCTCTGGCTCGCTCATCACTACTCAAGATGCAAATGGCTGCAGGGAGTCAGGTGAATTTTATGGTTTTTTTAACCCACTTTGGGGGAAGGTGCTGAGGCACTAAGTGAGGGTGGTTGCTATAGGTACCGTGGAACTATAAGTACTGGGTCCACTACAAAGGGGATTATACCTACTGGGTGTACTTTTGAGAGGCATTATACCTTCTGGGGACACTACAGGGAGCATGAAACCAACTGGGACACTTCAGAGGTGCCATTAAACTTATTGGGGGACTTCAGATGGGCATTGTACCTACTGTGGATACTACTGGGAGTATCAAACTTACTGGGACACTTCAGAGGGACACAATATCCACTGGGGCACTTATGAGGAGCATTATACTTACTGTGGGTACTATAGAGGGTATTAAACCTACTGGAGGCACTTCTGAGTGGCATAATACATACTGGGAACACTTCTAAATGGGAATTGTATCTACTGGGGCACTATAGAGGGCATTAAACCTACTGAGGGCACTTCAGATAGGCATTTTACCTACTAGGGGCACTACAGGGAGAATTCATCCAACTAGGAAGAAACCACAGAGTGATGAGGTGGCAGCAGCATGAGGAGACACCAAAGTTGTGAGGTGGCAGCAGCATGAAGAGACCAGAGTGGTGAGTTAGCAGCAGCATGAGGAGACCATAGACTGTTGAAGTGGCAGCAGCATGAGGAGACCACAGGGTGGTGAGGTGGCAGCAGCATGAGGAGACCATAGAGTGTTGAGCTAACAGCAGCATGAGGAGACCCGAGAGTGGCCCAGTGACAGAGTGTTGAGGTGGCAGCAGCATGAGGAGACCACAGAGTGACCCAGTGACAGAGTGGTGAGGTGACAGCAGCATGAGGAGACCACAGAGTGGTGAGGTAACAGCAGCATGAGGAGACCACAAAGTGGTGAGGTGGCAGCAGCATGAGGAGACCATAGAGTGTTGAGTTAGCAGCAGTATGAGGAGACCACAGAGTGGCCCAGTGACAGAGTGGTGAGGTGGCAGCAGCATGAGGAGACACCATAGTGGTGAGGTGGCAGCAGCATGAAGAGACCAGAGTGATGAGTTAGCAGCAGCATGAGGAGACCATAGACTGTTGAAGTGGCAGCAGCATGAGGAGACCACAGGGTGTGAGGTGGCAGCAGCATGAGGAGACCAGAGAGTGGCCCAGTGACAGAGTGTTGAGGTGGCAGCAGCATGAGGAGACCACAGAGTGACCCAGTCACAGAGTGGTGAGTTGACAGCAGCATAAGGAGACCACAGAGTGACCCAGTGACAGAGTGGTGAGATGACAGCATCATGATGAGACCACAAAGTGGTGAGGTGGCAGCAGCATGAGGAGACCACAGAGTGGCCCAGTGACAGAGTGGTGAGGTGACAGCAGCATAAGGAGACCACAGAGTGGTGAGGAGGCAGCAGCATGAAGAGACCACAGAGTGGTGAGGTGGCAGCAGCATGAGGAGACCACAGAGTGGTCCAATGACAGACTATTGAGTTGGCAGCAGTATGAGGAGAACACAGATTGGTGAGGTGGCAGCAGTATGAGGAGACCACAGAGTGGTGGGGTGGCGGCAGCATGAGGAGACCACAGAGTGCTTCAGTGACAGAGTGGGGGGGTGGGGGCTATACCAGTACCAGCTGAAGATGATGGGTGACAGTGGGAGCAGTGGGACAGCAGGTGTGTTACATCAGGCAGATGGCATCATCAGAATAGTAACTGAAACCGGTAGCCAGAAGAAACAAATTTCTTTTGACAAGTTTGAGTGTTGCACCATGGATTATCTAGTCTAATGCATCATTCACTGGTGTGTGAAAATCCTGGCTGATCCACACCTGATTCATCTTCACAAAGGTCAGTTTATCCACATTTTGGACAGGCGTCTTCTCCTTGGGGTAACTATGGCACCCGCCACACTAAACACCAGCTTTGTTGCTACACTACTGGCCAGGAAGGAAAGCTTGTCCAGGGCAAACTTGGGCAGTTGCGGTCACAAATCGAGTTTGGCTGCCCAGTAGTCCAGGGGATCTTCGATGTGGGGTGGCAGGGTGCAGTCCAAGTATGCCACAGCCTGCTGGTTCAGGTTCTGCTCCATGTCTACCTGCTGCTGTTGGTGGAGAATAGTTTCTTCACTAGGTGGGTGAAGAAAACTGCTCATCAGCAGCTCTAGATATAAAGGGGTTATCCAAGAATATATGACCCCCCTTCATGTGCCAGGCCCCTCACGGTGATTATACTTATCTTGGTCCCCACTCCCTGCGCCTCTCCTTGTCTCCGTACTGCCATTGCTGCTTCTCCCCATGCAGGGATGAAAACATCCAGTGACAGGGGAGCAGCCAATGGCAGGCGGGGACGGGGACAAGCCTCCCAGCAATACTAGGGAGGCTCGTCCCCATCTGCCAAGTTGCCGCTGAATGGTTAATTACATGTGCTTTTCTGATTTATTTATACACCACAAAAATGTCTATAAAACAATGTTTATAAGACGGTATGTAAAATGGCTAATAAGACTTACATATAGTTTCTATTAATACACCCCATAAATGGCTGTATCACACAGCACTTGCACCCCAATAACAAGCAAGGTTTCCTGGAGTTACTGAGCTATCACATAGTGCAAACAACCTAAAAGCAGCAGTATAACAGCAATTTGGATCCCCAATTATTGCAGCAAGGTGTAATAGTAATCGCACCTATTACCCAGGCTGTACACTCCCCTATTGGACCCTGTTATCCTTTCATATAGTACATGATGCCTCCCTATCCATTCCCTACACCATGAATAATCTTTCCCTGAACTTGTAAATCTTTTTCAGTACAATAAAGTCTTTTCCCTGCCCTAAGTACACTGGAAATTGGCTGAATCCAAGATGGCTGAGGCTATTTATAGGGCTGTGACATAACAGGGGCTGGCTGGCTGCTGATTGGCTGCATGCATGGCTTTGTGGGTGACCCCACATTCCCAGAGTTCTTTGCTCCATGTCCTAACATGTGCAGCAGCCACTTTAAGAAAAAATGTGATTCGTTACCACGAAGAGTGAGGTAATTCGACTTCGGTGCAAATCTAATTTTTCCTGAAATTCAGATCAAATTCCATTTTGTCAACTTTGATTCGCTCATCTCTAGCCATAACAATACAACCCACTCTTTACAGAAGAGGTGAATAAGCACAAGGCCAAGTTGTTGCAGCAATTAAAGTTTAATGAAGATGCTTAGGCAACAGCCAAGTGTTTTTGGCAAATTCTATTACATCTTGTCCAAAAAAAAGCTTGTGGAAAATTTGCATTAGGCCACAGATGAAATGATGGCCGGCTGTGGAAATATCCGGTGCACAAGTGTATGTGCCAAGCTCACAGGTACCTAGGCAGCTGCAACAACTGATGCCCATGATACAATAAGGCTGATCACTGTATTAGACTGGGGATCTGTTTTAGGTATAACTCCACTATTTCTAGGTTCCTGCTTATGCCTGCAAAAGGGAAACTTCGTGCAATATGTCGCTCATGAGATATCGCTCCATGCCTAATGGAGGGATATGTAAGCAATCCTATGGTTTCCAGGTGCCGTGATCTAAGGCAGTGGTCTGAAGGCACACAGCTGAAAAAGAGGCATCCAGGTTCATTTGCTGGTTTCAAAGGTAACCAAACATGAGCCAGTGTGCTTACTTATTCCCACCAGTCAGTTTTTCCCCAACCTTTATTAAAGATGAGTAATCAAATAGCATTGAGCATGGGGATTCTAATTATCACCAGGTACACTGATTTGAGGGCTTCTTTGCTGTGGGGGTAGGGGGGCTGCATACTGGATGATGTCTACATTGTGGTGAAGGCCAGTATGCTGTGGCAAGTTATAGTTTAGCTTTACCTTCACCTACTGTGTCCTTCCTCCATACCATGTAGATTGTAAGCCTTCGTGGACAGGGTCCTCTCTGTACCATTTTGTAACTTGTCTTGTTCATGCTTATTGTACTTGTTTTTTATTATGTATGTGACCCCTTTTTCATATGTACAGCGCCATGGAATGAATTGTGCTTTAATAATAAATAATCTAATATATAACGCTGAGCGCATGTGTGTATGTATGTATGACCGCTAAAAGAATCACATTTACAATCCCAAAATTTGGCACACAGGCACATCAGGTGTCTGGGAAGGTTTTGGACCGGGTCTCAGCTCACTAGGACGTACTGTTTCTGAGATATTCCCAAAAAATGCATTAGCAAATAGAAGCCTGGTCACATGACCCTTGTCAGCCAATAGAAGCTCGCAGGCCCTTACTCTCCACATACACACAGTTTTACAACAGGTTTCCATAAAAACCGAGCCATTTTTCTTCACTGCTGTAGTTCAGCTTTAAAGGGGCAGAGTGCTGTGGATGACACTGGTAAAGGGATATTCTGATTACCATAAATATAACTTATGTTTTAGACTAATTCATCATCAATCATTACCTAATATAATGTAAATTTCAAATATTTACCGTTCAGTAGTAATAAAAGATATTTTCTTCCACTGCTACCCACTGTGTTTTCTCATAAATTACCATGGCATCGACCTGTAATTCATGCCAACCTCAAAAGAAGGACTTAAAACTCCGCCCCAAGGTCTTGATAAGCCACACTCTGACCCATCAGACCACGCCCTCTCCCACTCCGCAGCTGATTGGGATTGAAAAAATGAAGGTAAAACTCAACTTCTGTCAGCTGCAGGGGTGGAAGGGAGGGTGACTTTCTCTCTGCAGCTCATGCTTAGACTGCACAGTGCTGCTGTCTGAGAGTGAGCTGTTCAAAAGGACATCCCTGTGTTCGTCCAGGCCCTGCGCCGGACGGAGGACAGGGAGTCTGAAAGTAGGCCTGTCCGGCCTAAAAACGGACCTCTGACCACCTTAGGGGTAGGCTGCTGTGGAAGTCACAGTTAAAGGGGTGGGCACTGTGGAGGTCACTGTTAAGGGAGGAGGGGACTGTGGAGGCCACTATTAAAGGGGCAGCAGGGTACTGTGAGGTCACTGTTAAAGCAGCAGGGTACTGTAGGTTCACTATTAAGGGAGTGGGGTACTATGAGGACACTGTTAAAGGGGCAGTCACTGTGAAGGTCTCTGTCAAAGGGGGCCAGGAATGGTGGAGGTCAGTTAAGGGGACTGTAACCTATGGCCAGTGTTAAGGATCGGGTGCTGTAGAAGTCACTGTTAAGGGGGTGAGCCCCTGCGGAAGTCACTGTCAAGGGGGTGAGGTGCTGTGGAACTCACTGGCTCACTGTCAGGCTTCTGTGAAGGTCAAAGTTAAGGGGGTGGGCTGCTGTGGAGGTCCCATTTTAAGGAGAATGTGCACTGTATGGTGGGTCAGTGTTAAGGAGTGGGGGCTGTGGAGGTCACTGTAAAGGAGGCGGGGTGCTGTAGAGGTCACTGTCAATATCTTTTAATGACACACACAAACATTAAATGAAATAGATGAAATATTACCGGGTGAAGCCGGGTCCTTCTGCTAGTCTAATATATAAAGTTGAGTGTATGTATGTGTGTATGTCCGCTAAAGGAAACCGCATCGTTGCTTTACAATCACAAAATTTGGCACACAGGTACATCAGGTGTCTGGGAAGGTTTTAGACCAGGTCTCAGCTCTCTAGGACTTGCAAAAAAAATGCAAATATGGCACATGACCTACATTAGCCAATAGAAGGCTGAAGGTCTTTCTCTTCATATTCCAACTGTCATACACACGGTCACATGTCCCTTATCAGCCAATAGAAGCTCGCAGTCCCTTAATATCCACATACACACGGTTTTACACAAGATTTCCATAAAAATCGAGCCATTTTTGTTCATTGCTGTAGGTCAGCTTTAAATGGGCAGGGCGCTTTGGATGACACTGTTAAGGGAGTGGAGTGCTATGGAGGTCACAGTTTAGGAGCAGGTAGGGTGGCTCAAAAGATGGACTTAAAAACCCACCCCCACCCCAGCGAAGCCACACCCAATCTTGTTAGGCCACGCCCCCACTCCGCAGCTGACGGGGATTGAAACAATGAAGGTAAATATCAATTTGCCTGCTCAAAGTGGGGTGCTACTGGGTGGTTTAGTTGGTCCTAGGTCACCCCGAAGTAGTGAAGATTTAATCTCCGGCAAATCAGAGGAATGGTGAATCGCTGTCACCTGTACAATACTGTGTCCTTGCTGGGACTGTACTATACGCTGCTGACTGTTGGTTATCCAATAAAGTCCTCCCAGAGCATTGTTCCCTCATCCTGTATTTTCTTAGTAGTGTTTCACCTAGGGGAAAGGAGCACGGGTATTCATTGGTATGAGCTCTGGCCCTGTACAGTCAGAGGATGATATCACCCACTAACCCTTGGGCTAGAACTGACTGGGTCCCACAGCAGATTTTGTACGCCTACTCCCCCCTCCCCCCCATGACCATTCTGGCATCACATGTGTGCATATGTAAGTGTTAGAGGTGAGCGAGCATTAAAATGCTCGGGTGCTCGTTATTCGAGACGAACTTTTCCCGATGCTCGGGTGCTCGTTTCGAGTAACGAACCCCATTAAAGTCAATGGGAGACTCAAGCATTTTTTGCAGGGGACCAAGGCTCTGCCTAGGGAAGGCTGGGTGAAAACCTGGAAACATCAGAAAATGAAGGAAACACCACGGAAATGGACAGGAAACAACAGGGGCAGCATGCATGGATGCCTCTAAAGCTGCCTAATCCCACCATTACCCCAAATTCTCCTGCAACAGCCTGGTGGTTACCCTCATGGCAATTGTGCTCACCCAGACCAAGAAAGGCGAGGCACATGCCCATCACATGTTAGGGAAGCACCCAACTAGGTGCAACAAAGGTCCATCACCCATGCCCATGCTGGCACTGCTCTCCTATCCCCAGCCACATGCTGCAGGCATAAGCCTAACACAGCATGGCAGTGACACCAACAAGTGACCAAGTTAGTTGAGGTAGCAGGTCAGCCACCCAAAAATTTAGCCTGACGCAGCATGGCGGTGACAACAGAGTGACCGAGTTAGACTGAGGTAGCAGGAGGTGAAGCACGGATGGTAATTTGAAGGAGGAGGAGGAGGGGTTGGAGGAAGAGGCATAGTAAGTCTGAGAAACCGTGACCGAGGTAGGCCCCGCAATCCTCCAAGTGGGCAGTACATGAGCGGCCCCAGGGTCAGACTCGGTCAGACTGACCGAGCTACACGACGATAGCAGGTAGAGCACATTAAAAATTTAGCGTGGCCCAGTATGTGGACGTTGAGGGCTTGTGCATGTAGGTGGGCTGAACTTTTTTTCTGCTTGCACTCCAATGTTTGCTGTTATGACAGCTGAGCGTTGCGCAGGGACACATTGGTGGACAGTGTGGAGGATCATGGAGGCGAGTGACACAGGGGAAGGAGCAGTGGTGGGACCCGCAGGAGGGGAACGGACGGCCTTGGTTCCATAGTGTTTAGCACTTGTATACCTGCGCATGCTGGTGGTGGTTAGGCTGGTAGTGGTGGAACCCTCACTTAAAAATTTGGCATCAACTGGTACAGCTGTCAACATTGAGCTTGAACTAGTGGGGCATGTGTGGTATCGATTCTTCTCAGTTTAAAATTGTATACGTGCCCTATCTTGGCACCATATATTTCATGGATTTTTCGAACACGGAAAAGGAAAAAGAGCTTGCTCTGGCCAGGGGAGTGTCTTTTCTACTGCAGCTAAGGGGACGTGTCCATGCTCTGCCTATCACAGGTCAGGAGCCAATTAAAAGAGGAACCCAAAAAATCAGTATAATATCTAATACGTCCCCTATCCGGGTAAATTGTTTGGAGAGATGGCCTGTAGGTGGGGGGCAGGCTGGGGGGAAGGAGGTTGAGCTGGAAGAGCCAGAGGAGTGCCCCCTTGGCTAGCGTGTGTGATGGTGACAACAGCCGGATGGAGTTCGAAAAGATTTAGCATCAACCGGTACGGTTGTCAACTATGAGATTGATCAAGTGGGGCATGTGTTGTATGTATTCTTCTCAGTTTAATACCGTATACGGCACCTATCCGGAAAAATAGTTTGGAAAGAGAGGAAAAAGACATATTTTTAAAAGTGACGTTCAGTATAGATCAGTTAAAGAGAAAGACAGGATTTTATGAAATGGATTTGTATCACTGAGAGCAAAAAACCCTAATTTTTTTACGTGACGTGCAGTATAAATCACTTGGAGATAAAAAGGGGAATGTGCAGACTTGGGCTGCTATAGTGCAAACCACTATAGTGGTGACAACAGAGTGAGCGAGTGACACTGCGGGAGCAGGCGAACCACATGAACTTTTTTCGTGGCCCTGCATGGCGGCGGTGACAACAAAGTGACTGAGTTAGTATGCGGTAGCTGGTAACGCACCCAAAAATTTAGACAAATGTTGCACAGAGATTTTTGTAATTAAGCTGTATCAGTGAAAGCAAAAGACCGTATTTGATTACGTGATGTACAGTATGGATCACCTGGACAGAAAATACGGATTGTGGTTTGTGGTGAGTGGACAGCTGAACTGTGACACACAGAATGTTTCCACACTGCAGTATGAAATGGATTGATGGAAATGGATTATCACTGAGTTAAAACAATTAAAAAAAAGTGTTATATATGGCGATAGCTGCACTACTAGTGCCAGCCAGCCCAGCCAGGAGACAAAAAAAATGTCTTGTAGCCCTTAGAAGGGCTGTTGGGTTCTTTTCAGATCACTCCTGCCTAACAGAGAACTAAATCCAGGCCCTAACACTCTCCCTGAAACGTAGCAGCTCTGTCCCTAACGACATCCAGACAGCATCTGAGCCGAGCACCGCGGCCAGCCAACCCCTGCTATCGACATGTAAGGGCCCCACGTGATGCTGGGTGTACCGCAGAGTCTCCTGACTTGTGATTGGCTGAGTTTATAGGCGCCAAAAATTCAAAATGCGGAAGATGCCATTACCTCGAGCATAGCGAGATACTCGTCCGAGCAGCGAGCACTTATGAGTACCGTAATACTCGAACGAGCACCATGCTCGGATGAGCATGCTCGCTCATCTCTAGTAAGGGTCCATTCACATGCGAATCCGCAAAACACAGACACCGGCCATGTGCCGCGACTATAGAAATGCCTTATCTTGTCCGTGTCTGCGGACAAGAATAGGACATGTTCTATTTTTTTTGCAGGGCCACGGAAAAGATAACAGCATATGGGGTTTTGTGCATTTTTTCTGCCATTTAAGACCACCTATTTTTTTCTGTGATGGTGTCTGTATGTCTACAAAAAATACGGAAAGCACACGGAAGGTCACATGTGTAATTCGTATTGCAGATCCAAGCTGTAGAATTATTAGGCCATGCCCACTTTTGCCATGTGCTTTCAGTTTGTAATCTCAGGCTTTGCTGACTGGAGAAGAGTGTAGCTGACCTATATACAAGTGCAATAAGTCCCTTGTGTAGCGGGATTAATCTGCTTAGTTCAAGAGCGCCCAGAACTTTGGGACACCCGTAGCGAGCAGTACCACGATCAGATATGCAAAGAATGTGCCTGGGTGGACGTGAGAATATCCTCCTTGCTTCTGAGATAGAGATGTGTAAAAATAATGGCCAT
Organism: Rhinella marina; assembly: GCA_900303285.1. Classification (NCBI taxonomy): domain Eukaryota; kingdom Metazoa; phylum Chordata; class Amphibia; order Anura; family Bufonidae; genus Rhinella; species Rhinella marina. The sequence continues at coordinate 31,254 of ONZH01028322.1, forward strand.
GGAAGTCTGGCCTAAAGTGTTAATCAAACAACTTCCATCCCCATCATAGCCACAATTATTATAGGCAGCAAGTGTAATGTCAGGTTAGAACGGGTTTTTAAATGTCTCACCATAGTTTACTTGATTTTTACACTGTGTAGGCAGGTATGGCATCATCTCTAATAATTGTAGCCTGTGTTTTATACTGTGTATTCTAAGCACATTTTAGGCCTCATGTACTATTTGCTGACTGCATTATGTGTTGAGGATATGAAGTCACTCTTGTCCCTCTATTAACACATTGATGGCTGAGTATTAATTATGATATGGTGCATATTAATAACTAATTGTGGACCATAATGTGGAATGCAGCCTCAGTTGTAATTTGTTCTTCTTTTATTTTATTTCTGTAATTGCACTGTATGTTCATTATGTTTTCATACTGGCAATATACTCATTATATTTTTTGTCTTGCAGAGTTAAAACGCGGTGGCAGTCCTGCCGAGACCAGTTCTTATGTGAACTGGTTCAATTAAAGGGCCATAGCGGTAAGGGCAGCCTTAAAAAAACACATACCTCTACATAGCCCAGCTTCAATTCATGTCCTATTCTTGAGCCAAGGCTGTAAGTAAATAATGTATTACTATATAGTACCTTTCTGGACTGGGACAAGGTTTTAGTACCAATGGCCTCTAGATTTTAGCAAGTAACAATGACGCCCCAACAGTATCCCAGGAAGAAATAATGCCAACAGTGCCCTCAATATTTATAATGGTCCTCCTGTAGTGCCTCTGTATTATATAGTTCACCCATAGTTACAGTATATAATACTTCTCGGCCCCCCTCTGTGGGAAAAAAAAGTATTTAGTCAGCCATCAATTGTGCAAGTTCTCCCACTTAAAAAGATGAGAGAGGCCTGTAATTAACATCATAGGTAGACCTCAACTATGAGAGACAAAATGAGAAAACAAATCCAGAAAATCCCATTGTCTGATTTTTAATTTAAAGAATGTATTTGCAAATTATGATGGAAAATAAGTATTTGGTCAATAACAACATAAGTTCATCTCAATACTTTGTTATATATCCTTTGTTGGCAATGACAGAGGTCAAACGTTTTCCATAAGTCTTCACAAGGTTGGCACACACTGTTGCTGGCCCATTCCTCCATGCCGATCTCCTCTAGAGCAGTGATGTTTTGGGGCAGTCGCTGGGCAACACGGACTTTTAACTCCCTCCAAAGGTTTTCTATGGGGTTGAGATCTGGAGACTGGCTAGGCCACTCCAGGACCTTGAAATGCTTCTTACGAAGCCACTCCTTCGTTGCCCTGGCGGTGTGCTTAGGATCATTGTCATGGACTCCAAATCTCACAAAACATTTTCCCCCATTCATTCTTTCATGTACATGAATCAGTTGTCCTGGTCCCTTTGCAGAGAAACAGCCCCAAAACATGATGTTGCCACCCCCATGCTTCACAGTAGGTATGGTGTTCTTTGGATGCAACTCAGCTTTCACTCTCCTCCAAACACGACGAGTTGTTTTTCTACCAAACAGTTCTACTTTGGTTTCATCTGACCATATGACATTCTCCCAATACTCTTGTGGAACATCCAAATGCTCTCTAGCAGACTTCAGACGGGTCTGGATATGTACTGGCTTAAGCAGGGGGACACGTCTGTCACTGCAGGATCTGAGTCCCTGGCGGCGTAGTGTGTTACTGACAGTAGCCGTTGTTACGTTTATCCCAGCTTTCTGCAGGTCATTCACTAGGTCCCCCCGTGTGGTTCTGGGATTTTTGCTCATAGTTCTTGTGATCGTTTTGACCCCACGGGGTGAGATCTTGCGTGGAGCTCCTGATCGAGGGAGAATATCAGTGGTCTTGTAGGTCTTCCAGTTTCTAATTATTTCTCCCACAGTTGATTTCTTCACACCAAGCTGCTTGCCTATTGCAGATTCAGTCTTCCCAGCCTGGTGCAGGTCTACAATTTTGTTTCTGGTTTCCTTTGACAGCTCTTTGGTCTTCACCATAGTGGAGTTTGGAATGTGACTGTGGTTGTGGACAGGTGTCTTTTATACTAATAGCAAGTTCAAACTGGTGCCATTACTACAGGTGATTAGTGGAGGACAGAGGAGCCTCTTAAAGAAGTTACAGGTCTGTGAGAGCCAGAAATCTTGCTTGTTTGTAGGTGACCAAATACCTATGTCACGAGTGGGCTTGTGTCTGGTATCAGACGTTCTGCGTGGCAGGGGCTTGGCTAGGCACCTAGATCCGGGGCCTATGCCCCGGATTTCATAGTTACATAGTTAATATGGTTGAAAAAAGACACATGTCCATCAAGTTCAACCAAGGGAGGGGGTAGGAGTGATGAAGGGGAGGGGGACTGGTAACCTTAAGACATGACTCTACATTTCTTAATATGTGGTGACCTTTTTCTCTAAGAATTTATCTAAGCCTGTTTTGAAGCCCTCAGCTGTCTTTGCTGTGACCAGCTCCTGCGGTAGACTGTTCCACAGATTCACAGTTCTTATAGTAAAGAAGGCTTGTCGCCCCTGGAGTCTGAATCTTTGCTTCTCCAGGCGGAGGCAGTGCCCCCTTGTCTTTTGAGGGGATTTTACCTGGAACAGTTTTTCACCATATTTTTTGTATGGGCCATTTACATACTTATACAGTTTGATCATGTCCCCCCTTATACGTCTCTTCTCAAGACTAAACAAGTTTAACTCCTTCAATCTTTCTTCATAGCTAAGATGCTCTATGCCCCTTATCAGTTTAGTTGCCCGTCTCTGCACCCTTTCCAGCTCCAGGACATCCTTCCTATAAACCGGAGCCCAGAACTGAACAGCATATTCCAGATGAGGCCGTACTAATGCTTTATACAGTGGTAATATGACATCCCTGTCCCGCGAGTCCATGCCTCTTTTAATACATGACAATATCCTGCTGGCCTTAGAAGCAGCCGATTGACATTGCATGCTATTCTGCAGTCTATGGTCTACAAGGACACCCAGATCCTTCTCTACAAGTGACTCTCCCAGTGTTACTCCCCCTAGGACATAGGAGGCATTACAAGCATTTGGCCCCAAACCTCTGGCCAGCAGTGGTCCTTTGCTCTGCACTGAGCCACCAGTGTGGAGCTATTGGGCAGCTCCGTATGAGTTTAGCCAGAGGCAGCCAGTAGTATAATTCCCTAAAGTGTAGGGAAATGAGCCAGCAGCCCTGCACTGGTGGCTCAAGATAAGTCTATGGAGACCATCCTGTAGTTTTCCCGGGCCCTTAAGCAGGCCTGGCAGCTGAGCACCGCATCCCAGACAGGACTAGCAGATCACAGAGCTGCTGTGTCCTGTCCTCACCCCTGCTGGTACAAGTAAAAAGGATGGGTAGAGTGCCTCTTGCAGCCCAGAAGCAACCAGTGCCAGTGTGAAGGAGCACAGAGAAGTGCAAACAATGCAGGGAAGGTACATGTAAGTTCACCTTCATCCATGTCTGTTTATGGGCCCATCTGTGTGTTACACACTATAAACTGCTTCTAGGAGCTGTAAATATAGTGTCTACTGTGGGTGGAGGAGCTGATCATTTATACTGTGGGTGGAGTTGCTGTGGATAGATACTATATACTGTGCGTGGAGAAGCTGTGCATATATACTGTATACTGTGGGCGGAGGAGCTGACCATTTATACTGTGGGTGGAGGAGCTATGCATATATACTGTGGGTGGAGGAGCTGATCATTTATACTGTGGGTGGAGAAGCTGTGCATATATACTATATACTGTGGGTGAAGGAGCTGTGCATATATACTATATACTGTGGGTGGAGGAGATGTGCATATATACTGAGGGTGGAGGAACTGTGCATATACCGTATACTGTGGGTGGAGGAGATGTACATATATACCGAATACTGTGGGTGGAGGAACTGTGCATATACGGCATACTGTGGGTGGAGGAGTTGTGCATTTATACTATACACTGTGGGTGGAGGATCTGTGCATATACACTGTATACTGTGGGTGGAGGAGCTGTGCATTTATACTGTATACTGTGGGTGGAGGAGCTGTGCATATATACTGTATACTGTGGGTGGGGGTGCTGTGCATATAGACTGTGAGTGGAGGAGCTCAGTTTTTTGGGGGGGGGAAATTCGGGTAGACATATGCCTTGGGCTCGTGCCCCTGATGTTTTAAGTCCCCAGCAACACCCCTGCTGCGCGGCTTTCTAAAGTGACATAATTTGACTTGCTTTTCCCTTGGTTTTGTTGCTGTTCACCACACCCCTTCCTCTCAGCTGTTGCCGCTGTGGTAATTAGCTTTCTCCTATTTACCCCTTCCTCTCCCAGTATCCCTTGTGGTTTATACTTTCTGCCTTCTTAGTAGTGTGTGGTGTGGATCTCGACTGAGATTCGGTTGCTGCGATATCTGCTTAAGATAAGTGTCTTTTCCCCTTTTGTGGTTTTCCTTTTGGCGTCTCCTGTTCGTCCTAATTATTGGAGGAACGGGATTACTCTTTCTTGGGTCACTAGCTGCAGGGTTTTCTAGGGTGCATTTGTTATTAGGTTCCTGTGTATGAACTTTCCTACAACCCAGGTTTGTTCATACTGGTAGTCAGTCAGGCCCTAATTTCAGGGTTCCCTGCAGGAGGTGACCGTTTCCCTGGTTTTGGTCTTCCCTTCCCTCGTACATTCGGTGTGGCTATTCCCTCCACACCAGAGCGTGACATTATAAACCACCGAAACAAAAATTTATGTCGATTTTTGTGCTGACATGGATGCTATTGCTGCACTGGCTGAACGGCTGCAGGGACTCTGTTTGGAGGTGGCTGACATCCGCAACCAGATTCAGAGACCATAGGCTGGTGGTTTTGGGGGTTCTGAGTGTCAGGCCTGTTTGGAGCCTAAAGTCGCCCTCCCGGATAGATTTTCTGGGGAATGTGATAATTTTGTTCTATTTAGGGAGGCATGCAAATTGTATTTCAGACTGCGTCCACATTCTTCTGGTAATGAGGAGCAGAAGGTTGGTGTGGTCATCTCGCTGCTTAAAGGGGATGCGCAGTCATGGGCCTTTTCTCTGCCGACCGGATCGCAGTCTCTCCTGTCAGTAGATGAATTTTTCAAGGCTTTAGGGATTATCTATGATGACCCGGATCGTATCTCCCTGCCTGAGACCCAGATACGTGACGTTTGTCAGGTTGAGCGGCCGGTTGAGATTTATTGCTCTGAGTTTCGGAGGTGGGCGACCAATACTGAATGGAACGATCCGGCTTTACGTAGCCAATTCTGTCAAGGTTTGTCTGAAAGGCTGAAGGATGCTTTGGCCTTTCAGGAAACCCCTGTTTCTTTGGAGGCCGCTATGTCTCTTGCTGTGCGCATGAATAGGCGCCTGAGAGAGCGATCTAGGGGCCCCCGCTCTCAGGACGTACTATCACATAGTGTACTGGCTTCCTATGACACTTTGGGTAAATATTCCCCTAGGTTGATGTCTGGGGATGAACCTATGCAATTAGGGGGAGCCACTCCTGTTTCCACTCGTAAACATCTTGGTAATAAAAAGGGTGTGTGTTTTTTCTGTGGTCAGAAAGGACACTTTATCAATGTATGTCCATGCTTTCAATCTCTAAAAGAGAGAAAAGAAAAGGGGGCGTTGAATTCTCATCTCACTCTTGGTGGGGTGGGTAGGGAGACTGAAAATGTGCATTTGTCTTCATCCTGTAGTACCCGTTTTCTCCTGACTGCCGAGGTGGCGCTAGAGTCAAAGATTGTGAAAATTGAGGTGTTTATTGACAGCGGGGCAGGGGTGAACTTGATTGATGCTCAGTTTGTCCGTATGCATGGATTGTCACCGAGTTCTTTGTATAAGAGGATTTCTGTGTTTGCCATTGATTCTGCACCCCTATCTCAGAAGTGTCTCAGATGGTGCATGATATCAAATTAAGAGTGGGTGAATTTCATCAGGAGCTTATTTCATGTTTTGTGTTGGAAGGTCTTCCTGCTCCTGTGGTTCTGGGTTTACCGTGGTTAAGCAAACATAATCCGTCCATTGACTGGCATACTAGATAAATTGTGGATTGGGGCGATTATTGTGTTGACAATTGCCTTAATACATCTTTTTCTGCTTTAACCACTAAGACTCTTCCTTCTTTTACAGTATATCGGATTTCTCTGATGTATTTTCTGCAGGTGGATGTCAGGATTTACCCCCTGACCAGGAATACGATTGTCCTTTCAATCTTGTCCCGGGAGCAAAATTGCCCAAATCTAGGCTGTATAACTTTTCTGGACCTGAGAGAACGGCCATGAAGGAATATATTGCTGAGAGTTTGGCTAAAGCACATAATAAGCCTTCCAAATCTCCTGTGGCAGCAGGGTTCTTTTTTGTTAAGAAAAAGGACGGAACCCTTAGGCCATGTCTGGATTTCCGTGAACTAAATAGGATTACTGTCCGTGATCCGTACCCCCTTCCTTTGATTCCTGACTTGTTTAACCAGATTATGGATGCCAAGGTGTTCTCCAAGTTGGATTTAAAGGGGGCATATAATCTGGTCAGGATCAAAGAAGGGGATGAATGGAAGATGGCCTTTAAGGCCCCATTCACACGACCATATGTATTCCGTGTCCGTATAAAAACGGAACGGAAGACATACGGAATGTCTTCCGTAGTGTTCCGCATTTTTGCGGACCCATTGACTTTTAATGGGGCTACGGACGTGTTTTGCGGCCAAGTATAGGACATGTTTCTTTTTTTTGCTGGAGAACTTCCGTAATATACGGATGCGGAATTCACACGGTGTGCATTTTGCATTCATTTTGCATTCTCCTATGGAAAAATGAATGGGTCCGTATGGTTCTGCATCTTATCCGCAAAAGTGCGGATAAGATACGGAAATGAACATACGGTCGTGTGAATGGGGCCTAACACTCCTGAGGGCCACTTTGAGAACCTGGTCATGCCTTTTGGGTTGACCAATGCTCCTGCTGTCTTCCAAAATTTTGTTAATGACATTTTTCATCATCTTGTGGGGAGGTTTGTAGTCATGTATTTGGATGACATACTAATCTATTTTCCAGATATTGTGACACATCAGGATCACGTGAAGCAGGTGTTGCAAATCTTAAGAGATAACAAGTTGTATGCAAAATTAGAGAAATGTGTTTTTGCTGTACACGAGGTGCAATTCTTAGGATACTTGCTTTCATCTTCAGGTTTTCGTATGGATCCAGAGAAAGTCGGTGCTGTTCTGAACTGGGACCGACCTGAAAATCTGAAGGCTCTTAAGAGATTTTTGGGGTTCACCAACTATTACCGAAAATTTATTAAGAACTATTCGACAATAGTTAAACCCTTAACTGACATGACTAAGAAGGGGATGGATGTCTCAGTGTGGTCTGATGCAGCGTTGCAAGCCTTCTCCGCTGTGAAGGAGTGCTTCTCTTCTGCCCCTATATTGGTGCAGCCAGATGTGTCACAACTAGAGATGAGCGAGCACTAAAATGCTCGGGTGCTCCTTATTCAAGAAGAACTTTTCCCGATGCTTGGGTGCTCGTTTCGAGTAACGAACCCCATTTAAGTCAATGGGAGACTCGAGCATTTTTGCTGGGGACCAAGGCTCTGCCTAGGGAAGGCTTGGTGAAAACCTTGAAACCTCAGAAAATGATGGAAACACCATGGAAATAGACAGGAAACAGTAGGGGCAGCATGCATGGATGCCTCTGAGGCTGCCTAATCCCACCATTACCCCAAATTCTCCTGCAACAACCTGGTTACCCTCATGGCAATTGTGCTCACCCAGACCAAGAAAGGCGAGGCACATGCCCATCACATGTTAGGAAAGCACCCAACTAGGTGCAACGAAGGTCCATCACCCATGACCATGCTGGCACTGCTCTCCTATCCCCAGCCACACGATGCAGGCATAAGCCTGACACAGCATAGCGGTGACACCAACAAGTGACCAAGTTAGATGAGGTAACAGGTGAGCCACCCAAAAATTTAGCCTGACGCAGCATGGCGGTGACAACAGAGTGACCAAGTGACACTGCAGGAGCAGGCGAACCACATATGGCCCTGTATGGCGGCGGTGACAACAGAGTGACTGAGTTAGTATGCGGTAGCAGGTGAAGCACCTAAAAATTTAGCCTGACATAGCATGGCGGTTACACCACCAATGACTTTGTCTGACTGAGAATGCAGTGAAATGGCTTTTGTTGAGCCTCCAAAAAATTTTTTCTTTTCGGAGTACAAAAAGTCGACCCTCAGAAATTTTTTTTTTTTTAAAATGTTGGTACTTGCGCCTCCTGAAAAATTGTTTTGGACTGTCTGTTTGACGCTCCTGAAACATTGTTTTACACTGTCTGTAGTTGACACTGCGGAAAAATTGTTTGGAGAGAGGGCCTATAGGTGGCCCTCCGGAAAAATTGTTTAGAGAGAGGGCCTGTAGGTGAACCTCCGGAAAAATTGTTTAGAGAGAGGGCCTGTAGGGGGCCCTCCGGAAAAATTGTGGTAAAAGAGTGCCAGTTGGCCCTCTAAAAAATTTGCGTTTTTTGGGTCAGCGTTAGGCAAAGACGACAAGGAGTAGGAGGAGCAGAGAAGAGGAATCGGATACATAAGTAATGTTAATCTTTAGCTGCTTTCCCCCGGAGGAGATTTGAATTCCGGTGAAATCCAGGCTTTGTTCATTTTAAGCGCTGTCAGTTGACAGGCGTGTACACTTATTGGTGATGACGCCACCAGCTGCACTGAATACCCGCTTTGACAGCACACTAGTGTCAGGGCAGGCCAGCACCTCCAAGGCGTACAGCGCCACTTCAGGCCACGTGTCCAGCTTTGAAACCCAGTAGTTGTATGGAGCAGAGTGATCGGTCCGGACATTGGTATGGTCAGCTAGGTACTCCCTCACCATCTTTCTGTAAAGCTCACCCCTACTCTGCCTAGACTGGGAACAGGTGACAGTGTCTTGCTGGGGCAACATAAAACTGGCAAAGGCCTTGGAAAGCGTTCCCCTGCCAGTGCTGGACAAGCTGCCTGCTCGCCTCCTCTCCCCCGCTACGTGGCCCACAGAACCACGCCCTCTGCCGCTAGCGGCGTCAGATGGGAAGGATTGTTTCAGCTTGTGCACCAGGGCCTGTTGATATTGATTCACTCTCATACTCCTTTCCTCTACAGGGATGAGAGTGGAAAGGTTCTGCTTGTACCGTGGGTCCAGGAGAGTGAACACTCAGTAATCGGTGTTAGAAGAATTTTTCAAACGCAAGGGTCACGGGATAGGCAGCCTAACATGAAGTTAGCCATGTGTGCCAGAGTCCCAACATGCAAGAATTCCCTTTCCTCACTGGCCTGACAATCCGTTTCCTCCTCCTCCTGACTGAGCATTTGTACCCTCTTCTGTCTCGTCGACATTCTCCTCCTCTTCCTCCTCATCCTCATCCCCCTCCTCCGATACGCGCTGAGAAACAGACCGGAGGGTGCTCTGGCTATCAAGCGACGTATCTTCCTCCACCATCTCTTGTGACAAGCGCAAAGCTTCCGACTTCATGCTGAGCAGTGAGTTTTTCTACAGGCAAAGCAGCGGGATGGTGAGGCTGATAATGGCGGCATTGCCGCTGACCATCTGTGTTGACTCTTCAAAGTTGGTCAACACCTGGCAGATATCAGACATCCACATCCACTCCTCATTGTAGACTTGAGGAATCTGACTGACCTGACTACCAGTTCTTGTGGAAGTTGACATCTGGCAGTCTATAATCGCTCTGTGCTTCTGGTAAACTCTGGATAACATGTTTAATGTTGAATTCCATTTTGTGGGCACGTCGCACAACAGTCGGTGAGCGGGCAGTTGTAGGCGACACTGCACTACCCTGACAGTGGCAGTATCTGTGGTTGACTTGTGGAAATGCGCACAGATGTGGCGCACCTTGGTGAGCAAATCAGACAGATTGGGGTATGTCTTGAGGAACCGCTGAACTATGAGATTGAACACGTGGGGCCAGGTTACGCCCATGCCTGGCTTGAGGTTCAGCGGTGCCAGCCACACATCGGTCTGCACCGTGATGCCCTGTAACAGCTCTTGGGCGGTGTGCCTTTTGTCACCTAAGCTCAGCAGTTTGAGCACCGCCTGCTGGCGCTTACACACGGCACTGC
>ONZH01028323.1:0-14548 GCA_900303285.1 Rhinella marina
TGCCCCCATCAGACCTCAGATCAGCCTACTGTGCCCCTATCAGACCTCAGATCAGCGTATTGTGCCCCCATCAGACCTCAGATCAGCCCACCCAGCCAACTGATAAGGATGGCTCAGTGTTCCTCTCCCCTTTCAGTACACAAACCACATGAAACACAAACCACAGTAGAAACAAACTCTTGTTTTGGGTTCTTTGCGCTCGAGATTTCAACTTCAGCCGAAGCTGCTGCTGGTAACTTCTATATAGCAGAAATGACTACCACAATGCAGTGCAGGCTCGACAAGAGGTAGGTAAGATGACAGATTTTCTCACCTGATCTGTGGGTCTGCAGTACCCCTCCCTCAAGCGACCGTGCACCACACGTAGGAGTCCGTTCCTTCGGCTACGAAGCTACATTCTCTCGAGCCCACCCAAGGGACGCCAACTGAGGACCGGAAAAAAGCCATCCTTGACACTGCAGAGCCTACCACTCCCCGCCAGCTTCAAACATTTTTGGGCCTAGTCTCGTACTGTAGGCCTTGGATCTTGGATGCCTCCATCTTGATGCAACCCTTGTATGACTGTATCACGAACTCTCCGTTTCACCTCACCCAGGAGGCCAAAGAGTCATTTTCACAGCTCAACACTGCAGTGTCCTCTTCGCCGGCCCTCGGTATTCCAAACTACGATCTCTCTTTTCGACTGTATGTGATGGAGAGAGAAGGCCATGCAACGGGAGTCCTCACCCAGAGTCACGGAGGCCGAAACAGACCTTTAGGTTATTACTCTGCCCTTTTGGATCCAGTAGCCAGAGGCTCTCCTTCATGCATCAGAGCCATACATGCTTGTCATCTGCTACTGGACAAGACCTCTGACATCGTTTTGGGACATCCCCTGCAAGTCTTGGCACCTCACGATATCTCTGCCATTCTACAGCAAACACAGCCCAAGCATCTCTCAGCTGCCCGTCATCTTCGCATGCAGTGTTCACTACTGCTGCCTGACACAGTCACAATCTCCAGGTGTCATGTCCTCAACCATGCATCACTTCTCCCCTTTCCTCAAGGGGGGATGGAAGAAGGACAGGAACGGGTAGACAGGCAGGGCCTTTCCCTTTCCAGCAGAATAACATTGGCAGTAAAAGGAAACTGTCTCCTAACTCAGTTGGCGTCCCTGGGTGGGCGAGCAGTTGCATGAAGTACAGAGACAATTGCGTCACGTCCAAGAGACCCGACAGGCCCCAGCATCTGTGCAAGCACCCCCTGTCCTCCCCCCTTTGGGGGTGGAGGAGCGCAGAAAGTATGTGACCTTCTCACCCAATCAGGCCACTACTCTTGTCAACTCCCTCCCTGACCCAGAAACTCAGCCAATGCCTTCTTTTCTGTTCCTTTACATCCAGACTGCCAGTATTTGTTTGCTTTCACTCACGCTGGTTCCCAGTACACATGGACAGTGATGCCTCAAGGAGCTCAAAACAGTCCCTCTCAGTTCAGCAAAGCTATGTCATCTATCCTGGATGAATGGAAACTGCAACACACAGATGTAGTCCTGTGTCTCTCTCTTGTTCTTTCTGGCTGATCAAGGATGCAAAGTGTCTAAGGAGAAAGTCCAGTGGTGTGAACTCAAGGTTACATTCCTCGGCCACTGTCTGAGCCCAGGAGCCAAGCACCTAACTGAGGACCGGAAAAAAGCCATCCTTGACATTGCAGAGCCTACCACTCCCCGCCAGCTTCAAACATTTTTGGGCCTAGTCTCGTACTGTAGGCCTTGGATCTTGGATGCCTCCATCTTGATGCAACCCTTGTATGACTGTATCACGAACTCTCCGTTTCACCTCACCCAGGAGGCCAAAGAGTCATTTTCACAGCTCAACACTGCAGTGTCCTCTTCGCCGGCCCTCGGTATTCCAAACTACGATCTCTCTTTTCGACTGTATGTGATGGAGAGAGAAGGCCATGCAACGGGAGTCCTCACCCAGAGTCACGGAGGCCGAAACAGACCTTTAGGTTATTACTCTGCCCATTTGGATCCAGTAGCCAGAGGCTCTCCTTCATGCATCAGAGCCATACATGCTTGTCATCTGCTACTGGACAAGACCTCTGACATCGTTTTGGGACATCCCCTGCAAGTCTTGGCACCTCACGATATCTCTGCCATTCTACAGCAAACACAGCCCAAGCATCTCTCAGCTGCCCGTCATCTTCGCATGCAGTGTTCACTACTGCTGCCTGACACAGTCACAATCTCCAGGTGTCATGTCCTCAACCCTGCATCACTTCTCCCCTTTCCTCAAGGGGGGATGGAAGAAGGACAGGAACGGGTAGACAGGCAGGGCCTTTCCCTTTCCAGCAGAATAACATTGGCAGTAAAAGGAAACTGTCTCCCAACTCAGTTCACAAAAAGCAGGTGCCCTGGCTCTCATACTCATGCCCTTCCGTATCTTTGATCCCCCAGACTGGGAACTGACTCTTGACCGTCTCCAGAACCCCCACAAACAGTCCAGGGAAGATCAGGTGATCCTCTCTAGGGGAAAAAGGGAGTCAAAACCAGCTGGGAGTTTGGACGCACATGTATACATAGATGCAATAGGCGTCCCAAGGGGAGTCCCCAATGAGTTCAAAGCAAGGAATCAGGTAGCAGCGGGATTTGAGTTGATTATTCCCACTATCACTATTAACAAAAATGTGGATTGGATTAATTACATCTATTATAATCAGCAGAGATTTGTAAACTACTCCAGAGATGCTCTGAAAGGGATTGTGGAACAGTTGGGTCCTACAAGTATCATGGCATTCCAGAACAGAATGGCATTATTTTAATCCTATGTGGCTGGGTGGGCTGATCTGAGGTCTGATGGGGGTCCCTAAATACAAGTGAGCGCTTCCATAATGGAAGCGCTCACTTGTATTCGCCTGATAGTAGGCAAGGTCATCCTTGCTGGGCCCCCCTGAGTCACTGGGCCCGGAGCCGTCACCCCCCCTGCCCCCCCGGTAGCTACGCCACTGGAGAGAGGGCCTGTAGGTGGACCTCCGGAAAAATTGTTTAGAGAGAGGGCCTGTAGGTGGACCTCCGGAAAAATTGTTTGGAGAGAGGGCCTGTAGGTGGACCTCCGGAAAAATTGTTTGGAGAGAGGGCCTGTAGGGGACCTCTGGAAAAATTGTTTGAAGAGAGGGCCTGTAGGGGGCCCTCCTGAAAAATTGTGGTAAAAGAGTGCCACATGGAGGAGGAGTAGGAGGAGTAGAGAAGAGGAATCGGATACATAAGTAATGTTAATCTTTAGCTGCTCTCCCCCGGAGGAGATTTGAATTCCGGTGAAATCCAGGCTTTGTTCAATTTAATAAGCGTCAGCCTGTCAGCGCTGTCAGTTGACAGGCGTGTACGCTTATCGGTGATGACGCCACCAGCTGCACTGAATACCCGCTCTGACAGCAAGCTAGCGGCAGGGCAGGCCAGCACCTCCAAGGCGTACAGCGCCAGTTCAGGCCACGTGTCCAACTTTGAAACCCAGTAGTTGTATGGAGCAGAGTGATCACGCAGGACGTTGGTATGGTCAGCTAGGTACTCCCTCACCATCTTTCTGTACAGCTCCCCCCTACTCTGCCTAGACTGGGGACAGGTGACAGTGTCTTGCTGGGGTGACATAAAACTGGCAAAGGCCTTGGAGAGCGTTCCCCTGCCAGTGCTGGACAAGCTGCCTGCTCGGCTCCTCTCCCCCGCTACTTGGCCCACAGAGCCATGCCCTCTGCCGCTAGCGGCGTCAGATGGGAAGAATTGTTTCAGCTTGTGCACCAGGGCCTGTTGATATCTATTCACTCTCATACTCCTTTCCTCTGCAGGGATGAGAGTGGAAAGGTTCTGCTTGTACCATGGGTCCAGGAGAGTGAACACCCAGTAATCGGTGTTTGAAAAAATGCTTCTAACACGAGGGTCACGGGATAGGCAGCCTAACATGAAGTCTGCCATGTGCGCCAGAGTCCCAACACGTAAGAATTCCCTCTCCTCACTGGCCTGACTCTCCATTTCCTCCTCCTCCTCCTCCAAGTCCTCCTCTTCAGCCCATACACGCTCAAGAGTTAAGGACTGAGCACTGGTACCCTCTACTGTCTCGCCGACATTCTCCTCCTCTTCCTCCTCATCCTCATCCCCCTCCTCCGATACGCGCTGAGAAACAGACTGGAGGGTGCTCTGGCTATCAAGCGACGTATCTTCCTCCACCGTCTCTTGTGACAAGCGCAAAGCATCCGACTTGATGCTGAGCAGTGAGTTTTTCAACAGGCAAAGCAGCGGGAAATGTTGCACAGAGATTTTTGGGATCAAGCTATATACTAGGAAGCAAAAGACAGGTTGTATTAAGTGATGTACAGAAAGTGATCACCTGGACAGAAAATACGGATTGTAGTGAGTGTACTGAACTGTGACACACAGAATGGTTCCACGCAGCTGTGTGAAATGGATTTGTATCACTGAGCTAAAACAACAAAAAAACTATTTATTTATTTATTTTATTTTTTTTTTAGTTTTGTTTTTTTGGGAACGTGACGTGCAGAAACTATTGTAGAGCAAACTGACACCCTGCTGGCGGTGGCTATTTTGACTGCGACCCAGACAAATGTCGCACAGAGATTTTTGGGATCGAGATATATACGTCGAAGCAAAAGACCCGGTTGTATTAAGTGACGTACAGAAAGTGTCACCTGGACAGAAAATACGGATTGTAGTGAGTGCACTGAACTGTGACACACAGAATGGGTCCACGCAGCTGTGTGAAATGGATTTGTATCACTGAGCTAAAACAACAAAAAAACTATTTTTTTTATTTTTTTTTTTTTATTTTTGTTTTTTTGGGAACGTGACGTGCAGAAACTATCGTAGAGCTAACTGACACCCTGCTGACGGTGGCTATTTAGACTGCGACCCAGACAAATGTCGCACAGAGATTTTTGGGATCAAGCTATATACGTGAGAGCAAAAGACCTGGTTATATTAAGTGACGTTCAGAAAGTGGACAGAAAATACGGATTGTAGTGAGTGTACTGAACTGTGGCACACAGAATGGTTCCACACTGCTGTTTGAAATGGATTTGTATCACTGAGATATAACAATAAAAAAAAAGGGTTATATATGGCGATAGCTGCACTACTAGTGCCAGCCAGCCAGCCAAGCCAGGAGACAAAAAAAAATTTCTTGTAGCCCTTAGAAGGGCTGTTGGGTTCTTTGTGGGTGATTCCTGCCTAACAGAGAACTAAATGCAGGCCCTAACACTCTCCCTGAAACACAGCAGCTCTATCCCTAACGACATCCAGACAGCATCTGAGCCGAGCACCGCGGCCAGTCACTAGTATATTCCAGGGTCACCTGATCAGGCCAGCCAACCCCTGCTATCGACATGTAAGGGCCCCACGTGATGCTGGGTGTACCGCAGAGTCTCCTGGCTTGTGATTGGCTGAGTTTATAGGCGCCAAAAATGCACAATGCGGAAGTTGCCATTTCCTCAAGCATGGTCGAGATACTCGTCCGAACAGCGAGCACTTACGAGTACCCTAATACTCGAACGAGCACCAAGCTCGGACGAGTATGCTCGCTCATCTCTACTGCTGACCTAATAGTACCTACAAAACCCGTCCTAATCACACATGAGGACAAGTTACTTCACAACACTAAGGCAAAGAGCTGCCTCCTCCTCCTCTCCTACTTGTCAGGGATTATAATCCTGAATACAGATGATAAGATATTTAGCTGAATCTCAGTAGGAATGAAATTTAGGAGAATATGTGGCTAATGAGCAGCAGCACTTGTATACAGTCTCCATTACCACAGCCTCCCATGACCACAGTCTGTCCTCTCTGTACTTCATGTCTCCCCATGAGCTCCATTCTTACAGAGATTCAGCTGAATATCATATTAAACTGTATTCAGGATCATAATCCCTGACAATCAGGGCAGAGAGGAGGATGAGGCAGCTCTTTACCTCAGTGTTTTGAAGTAACTTGTCCTCCTCTGTGATTAGGACAGGTTTTCTGTGTGTACTAATAGGACGGCAGTCATTAGACAAAACAAGCCATTATAACTAATGAAAGGTATTTGGGGATATATTTATAATAAAGTAATATTTACTTATTTTCATTTACTTAATTCCTGGAGAACCCCTTTAACTTCCTGTTTGTGGAACATTAGTATATGGGAGGGGGGAAACTTTTCAAGATGGGTGGTGACCATGGCGGCCATTTTGAAGTCGGCCATTTTGGATCCAACTTTAGTTTTTTCAATGGGAAAAGGGTCATGTGACACATCAAACTTATTGAGAATTTCACAAGAAAAACAATGGTGTGCTTGGTTTTAACGTAACTTTATTCTTTCATGAGTTATTTACAAGTTTCTGACCACTTATGAAATGTGTTCAAAGTGCTGCCCATTGTGTTGGATTGTCAATGCACTCCTCTTCTCCCACTCGTCACACACTGATAGCAACACCGCAGAAGAAATGCTAGCACAAGCTTCCAGTATCCGTAGTTTCAGGTGCTGCATATCTCGTATCTTCACAGCATAGACAATTGCCTTCAGATGACCCCAAAGATAAAAGGGGGTCAGATCGGGAGACCTTGGGGGCCATTCAACTGGCGCACGATGACCAATCCACTTTACAGGAAAATGTTCATCTAGGAATGCTCGGACCTGACACCCATAATGTGGTGGTGCACCATCTTGCTGGAAAAACTCAGGGAACGTGCCAGTTTCAGTGCATAAAGAGGAAAACACATCATCATGTAGCAATTTCACATATTCAGTGGCTTTGAGGTTTCCATTGATGAAGAATGGCCCCACTATCTATGTACCCCATATACCACACCATACCATCCATTTTTGTGTTCCAACAGTCTTGGAGGGATCTATCCAATGTGGGTTAGTGTCAGACCAATAGCGGTGGTTTCGTTTGTTAACTTCACCATTCACATAAAAGTTTGCCTCATCACTGAACAAAATGTTCTGTGTAAACTGAGGGTCCTGTTCCAATTTTTGTTTTGCCCATTCTGCAAATTCAGTGCGCCGATCTGGGTCATCCTTGTTGAGATGCTGAAGCAGCTGGAGTTTGTAAGGATGCCATTTGTGAGTAGCTAATATCCGCCGAAGGGATGTTCGACTGATGCCACTCTCCAGTGACATGCGGCGACTGCTACACTGTGGGCTCTTGCTGAATGAAGCTAAGACAGCCACTGATGTTTCTTCATGACAGTTTCATGCATCCACATTTTCGCAAAACCGACACTGAACCAGTTTCACGAAACTTGGCAAGCAGTTTGCTAACTGTAGCATGGGAGATGGGTAGTCTCGTAGGGTGTCTTGCATTGAAATCTGCTGCAATGACCCAGGTACTGCGTTCACCAGACATCAACACAATTTCTATCCGCTCCTCACGTGTTAACCTATGCGACATGTCAATGGCTGTAAACAAAGAGAAGCTTGTAAATAACTCATGAAACTCATGCATTGACAATCCAACATAACTCATCAAAGAATAAAGCAACATTAAAATCACGCACACCATTGTTTTTTCTTGTGAAACTCTCAATAAGTTTGATGTGTCACATGACCCTCTTCCCATTGAAAAAACGAAAGTTGGATCCAAAATGGCCGACTTCAAAATGGCCGCCATGGTCACCACCCATCTTGAAAAGTTTTTCCCCTCCCAAATACTAATGTGCCACAAACAGGAAGTTAATATCACCAACCATTAAAATTTAATTAGGTGCATCCATATAAATGGCCCACCCTGTAGTACTGACACTTTACAAATCACTAGTCAGACCACACATGTAGTACTGTGTACAGTTCTGGGCTCCTGTGAACAAGGTAGACATAGCAGAGCTGTAGAGGGTTCAGAGGAGGGCAACTAAAGTAATAACTGGAATAGGTGGATTACAATACCCTGAAAGATTATCAAAATTAGGGGGGACAACTGGGGGGAAATCTAGTAACTATGCAGAAATATATCAGGGGTCAGTACAGAGATCTCTCCCATGATCTATTTATCCCCAGGACTGTGACTGCTATAGCAACATTTTTTCCATTAATTTTGAGGGTCAATGCAACTGTCTCTTTGCCACAGTGTATAGTAACTGAATCACTTATGTAACTATGTATGGTGCAGCAGGTGAAGTAGATAAATGCTCCTATATATTAGATCGCCTGTTGCCGCCAAGTTTGATGCACAGTAAGTCTGTGTATATCAGAACAAATTAAGTATAAATGGTGCAGCAGGTGAACTAGATAAATGCCACTATATTTCATACTGCCTGTTGACACTGAGTCTGATGCACAGTAAGTCTATGTATAACAGAACAGATTAAGTATGAATAGCACAGAAGTTGAACAAGATGCACAAAGCAACTACACTGAGCCTGTATTCTCCCTATGCTCTCTCTACAGTGTCTATAAACTCTTCCTTCCTAAACTTTCCCTGCACTCTCCCTATCCAATATTCTATAATTAATAGCTTTGTGAAACACTGTCCCTAGCGCTTGCCATCTCTGTCCATATGCTCAACTCACAGTAAAATGGAGGAGACTGGGTGGGGTGAGGCTTTTATAGGGCTGTTACATCACAAACGATGGCTATCTGTGAATTGGCTGGCTGCAGGGCATTATGGGTGATCTCACTTTCCCGAGCTTTTTACTTTCACTGTGTAACACGGGTAGCCCCATTTTAGGAAAAAAAAACAATTTGTTACTTACCATGAAGCACAAGGAAATTTGTATTAGTTGTAAATCAAATTTTTCTTAACTTCGGATCGAATTTCACTTTGGATGCCTCGATTCAGTCATAAATACTTATAATCTTCAAAATCCCTGTTAGGTTTTGATTTTTTTTGTTTGAAAGACCAATGTATCCAATTATTTTAAGGTGTTCTGTATCCTTTTATTGTATTTAGTGTACTGTCTAAAGACGATGGAAAAGAAAAGTAAAGTCCAGCTTCCGTATAAAATGCTTGCGTCTTTATTAATAGCGGTAAAAGCCAAACAAGTAGGACACAGACTGTGTCATGAATAAGGACCGTGATGTAGGGGGTCCGAAATGCGTAGATCGTCCATGTACTACTTGTTTGGCTTTTACCACTATTAATAAAGAAGCAAGCATTTTATACAGAAGCTGGACTTTACTTTTCTTTTCTATTTGGATGTGTCCGGATCCGAGCCCTGTCTGTGCTTCCTCTGCTGGATGTTCAGGTGAGCGCTGCAGTTTGTTTAAAGACGATGTATATTTAGATACTGACTTTTGGACTGTATATCCTATATTTTACACTGAATAACCTGGAGTTCATCCTCCTCTTGATTCATAATGAGTTTCATTAATTTTAAAGAACAGTAAGCATCGCAGTCTATTAATGCATAAACTGTTTGTCATAATTCGCAGTGGGATACCTCCTAATTTTAAGACCTCAAGGTATCATAGCTTTCTCAATATAATTTATTAAATTGCTCGAGTCCCACCAAATTTTCATTTGTTTCTAGAAGAATTTTTCCAGGTCTTGCATTAGTTGTTTTCACAAATTATACTGTTCACTATCTGCAACTTGCATGAATGTGATCATATAGTTTACTTTACCTACTGTTTCAGATTAGCAATCAGCTGGAAAAACATATTCTGATTAAAGGTGTTCATGTTACATGGCAATTCACCATGAATAGGTAGAACTTCAAAAAAGTTTAAATATGTCAAATTTGTTTTTAGGGTTACAAGTAATTTTTTTCAATTGGTCTTTATAATAAAAAATATATTCAGCTGTTTCTGAAATACAATGGTTAAAAAAATCAGTCTATTTGTAAGCTGTGATTTTCTGTTTTCTTTGAATCCTGTCAGTTTGACGGCTCATGTAGAGCTCTTATCTCTGATCTCCTGACCTCACAAAAATGTATTACAGCTCAATTATCAAACTGATAAGAATAATGGTTAGCTAAGTGTTTATGAGGTCAGGAGGTCAGAGATAAGAGCTCTACATGAGCCGTCAGCTGACAGGATTCAAACAAAACAAAGAGTCACATCTTGTGAACAAACTTATTTTTTTAACACTTGCATCTCAGAAACAATTATATACTATTAATATTCACTGACAAGCAAAAGGGTAACAATGTTTTGAACTTTTGAATTTTAGGCTCCATATCTCACCATCCACTACAGATTAGAACATGAGACTACCATCATTTTATAGACAATCATCTTGGCTATCTCATACATAAATTGGACTTGTAACTACTGTATGTAGCATATGATCAGTTATGCAGATTCTTGTCATATAGCTTTATTGTTACTGTTTTTCTCCCGGCGGTGGAACAATCTTTTTCTTCTTGTATACTACAAATTACAATCTGTTTTCACATTCCCTAATAAGTCAGCGAGTTATTAGGTTGATTTGCAAGTTAAAGGTCACTGGTTTGAATCCAGGAGTAGCCATGAGGAAGATTTCCCAAGAAAAGAGAAACAGCATTATCCAGTTCATCGATAGCGGTATCTTGGCCAAGAAAATTGCCAAATTGCATCATTTAAGTTCTATGACAGTTGGAAGAATATGACATGTTGTTCATCCATCCATTCCTAAGCCAAGAGGTGGACGTCTAGGCAAAATATAGGAGTCAATAAGCACATCGCAAGGTCTATCAGTTCTGGCACAATAGACACGGCAATGGAGGTGGCTAATATGCTTTGTAATAGTGAGATCACAGACATCCATGCAAGCACTGTGCAAAAAACATTACACAAGTCTAGAATGGTGGCCCGAAAAAGGTGAAGAAGCCTTCACTTCATCATAAGAAGCTTTGGCTCAAGTTTGCGAAAAAGTATGAACAGTAGAAGATGAGATGAAAGTCAATAGACTGGGCTCTGGTGGGTGCAAATGGGTCTGGAAAAAAAAGGAAAGGAAAATTGAGAAATTGAAGGAACTGTCAAGTACGGTGGAGGAAGCCTGTGTCACGAACGTACCAGCATCAGGTTGCAGTCGTTCGGCTAGACTTTCAAAAGTGACATAATTTGACATGTTTTCCTCTTGGTTTGGTTGCTGTTTACCACACCCCTTCCCCTCAGCTGTTGCGGGTGTGGTGATTATCTTTCTCCTATTTATCCCTTCCTCTCCCAGTATCCCTTACGGTTTATACTTTCTGCTTACATTGCTGTGTGTGGTGTGGATCTCGGCTGAGATGCGGTTGCTACAATATCTGCATTAAGATAAGTGTCATTTTCCCTTTTGTGTTTATCCTACTTTTCCCTGTTGTGGTTTTGCCTTCTGGAGTCTTCTGTTCGTCCGTCCTTTTGGAGGAACGGGTTGACTCCTTCCCCTGTCATTAGTAGCAGGGTTCTCTAGGGTCAGGTGTTATTAGGTTCTTGTGTATGAACTCTCCTACAACTAAGGCCTGTTCATACTGGTAGTCAGTCAGGGCCTAGTGTCAGGGTTTCCTACAGGAGGTGACCATTTCCCTTGTTTGGTTCTTTTCCCTTCCCTCTTACACTTGGTGTGGCTATACCCTCCACACCAGAGCGTGACAGCCTGATGATATAGGTTGTTTCAAAGCCAAAGGCATTGGATACTTGACCAGGATCGATGGTGGTCTCAGTGCTGAGCTACATATGAGTATCCTACAAGATGAGTTACTTAGTTTACTTGAGTACTATAGGCATGAAAAGGACAACATATATTCCAGCAGGACAATGGCCCAAAGCATACGTCGAGATCGGCGAAGGAATGGTTCAATGACAATGAAGTACAGGTGCTGGATTGGCCCCCACAGCAGCGAGACCTCAACCTAATCAAACACTTGTGGGTAGGATCAAGGAAAATGTTGTATTTGTACCCAAGTAAGTTGACCAATCTGCACCGACATTCGGAATGTGTAGAAGAGACATATGAGCAGATTTCGGTCGAAACATGCTTGAATCTGATCAATAACATGTCTAGAAGGATTCAGACAGTGTTGAAAGCGAAATGTGGATTTACAAAATACTAACAAAATAAAAAGTTGCTTCTAAAATTTGCATAACAATGACCTTTAACTTGTGAATCAACCTAATAACTCACTGACTTATTAGGGAATGTGAAAACAGGTTGTAATTTGTATTATACAAGAAGAAAAAGATTGTTCCACCGCCAGGAGCAAAACAGCAACAATAAAGCTATATGACAAGAATCTGCATAACTAATCATATGCTAAATAGTTACAAATCCAATTCATGTATGAGATAGCCAAGATGATTGTCTATAAATTGATAATACACTCACGTTCAAAACTGTAGTGGATTGTGAGATATGGAGCCTGAAAGTCAAAAGTTCAAAACATTGTTCCCCTTTTGCTCATCAGTGCATACATAAAATCCAAACAAGGGCAGCAATCCAAAATCAAGTGTAAAAATGTGGATGTCTTTATTCACCCATGCATCAGCAAGGTTTCAGCTTTACTGAGCAAATCATCCAAAGTTTGCTTTGGCGAATAATCGACGAATTTCTGACAAGATTCATTGTTAATACGAATTTATTTGGTCGAATTTGCGTTAAAAAATAATCGTTGTTTTGCAAACATTCCTACACAAATTACGAACATACAGTCAGTGTTGTTAAAATTACACAATACATAATCATTAGCATACAAAGTACGTACGAATCCTTAGTGTACTATTGACTCGCTAGGGAAGGCTCGGTGAAAACCTGGAAACCTCAGAAAATGATGGAAACACCACGGAAATGGACAGGAAACAGCAGGGGCAGCATGCATGGATGCCTCTGAGGCTGCCTGATCCCACCATTACCCCAAATTCTCGGGCAACAGCCTGGTGGTGACCCTCAAGGCAATTGTGCTCACCCAGACCAAGAAGGGCGAGGCACATGCCCATCACGTGTTAGGGAAGCACCCAACTAGGTGCAAAGAAGGTCCATCACCCATGCCCATGCTGGCACTGCTGTCCTATCCCCTGCCCCACGACGCAGGCATAAGCCTGACACAGCATGGCGGTGACACCAACAAGTGACCAAGTTACATGAGGTAACAGGTGAGCCACCCAAAAATTTACCCTGAAGCAGCATGGTGGTGACAACAGAGTGACCAAGTTAGACTGAGGTAGCAGTCGAAGAAGAAATAAAATTTAGCGTGACCCTGTATGGCGGTGACAACAGAGTGAACGAGTTAGAGTGAGGTAGCAGGCGAAGCACAAATAAAATTTAGGGTGACCCTGTATGGTGGTGACAACAGAGTGATCAAGTTAGAGTGAGGTAGCAGGCGAAACAACAAAAATACCACTGAACTATGAGATTGAACACGTGGGCCAGGCATGGCACATGTGTGAGTCTTCCGAGTTGCAGAGCCACCAACAGGTTATGCCCGTTGTCCATGCCTGGTTTGAGGTTCAGCGGTGCCAGCCATAGATCGGTCTGCGCTGTGATGCCCTGTAACAGCTCTTGGGCGGTGTGCTTTTTGTCACCTAAGCTCAGCAGTTTGAGCACCGCCTGCTGGCGCTTACCCACGGCATTGCTGCTGCGCCTAGAGCTACCGACTGAAGGCGCCGTGCTCACGGATGGTAACTGAGAGTAGGAGTAGGAGGAGAGGTTGGAGGAAGAGGCATAATAAGTCTGAGAAACCGTGACCGAGGTAGGCCCCGCAATCCTCGGTGTGGGCAGTACATGAGCGCCCCAGGGTCAGACTCAGAGTAGCCGAGTTACACTGCGGTAGCAGGCGAAGCACTTAAAAATTTAGCGTGGCCCTGTATGGCTGTGACTATAGAGTGACCGAGTTACACTGCGGGAGCAGGCGAAGCACATAAAAATTTAGCGTGACCCTGTATGGCTGTGACAACAGACTGACCGAGTTATACTGCGGGAGCAGGTGAAGCACATAAAAATTTATCGTGGCCCTGTATGGCTGTGACTACAGAGTGACCGAGATACACTGCGGGAGCAAGTGAAGCACATAAAAATTTAGCGTGGCCCTGTATGGCTATGACTACAGAGTGACTGAGTTACACTGCGGGAGCAGGCGAAGCACATTAAAATTTAGCGTGGCCCTGTAAGGCTGTGACTACAGAGTGACCGAGTTACACTGCGGGAGCAGGCGAAGCACATAAAAATTTAACGTGGCCCTGTATGGCTGTGACTACAGAGTGACCGAAAAACACTGCGGTAGCAGGCGAAGCACATAAAAATTTATTGTGGCCCTGTATGGCTATGACTACAGAGTGACCGAGTTACACTGCAGGAGCAGGCGAAGCACATACAAATTTATCGTGGCCCTGTATGGCTGTGACTACAGAGTGACCGAGTTACACTGCGGGAGCAGGCGAAGCACATTAAAATTTAGCGTGGCCCTGTATGGCTGTGACTACAGAGTGACCGAGTTACACTGCGGGAGCAGGCGAAGCACATAAAAATTTATCGTGGCCCTGTATGGCTGTGACTACAGAGTGACTGAGTTACACTGCGGGAGCAGGTGAAGCACATTAAAATTTAGCGTGGCCCTATATGGCTGTGACTACAGAGTGACCGAGTTACACTGCGGGAGCAGGCGAAGCACATTAAAATTTAGCGTGGCCCTGTATGT
>ONZH01028324.1:0-22140 GCA_900303285.1 Rhinella marina
ATTTTAATTGATGATTGAATAAAGATTTTATTATTTTATTTTTAACGTTCCATTCAGGCAATAGTTTCATGATGTCGTCAGCTGACCCAGCTGAAAGGACTGTGATGGTGGTGGTGGTGGCAATCCAGGGATCAGAGGCTCCGGCTGTGGCTTCTCCCTGAAACGGAGGGTGCCATCTGGTGAGTCCTGTAGGCAGTGCACGCGTTCTTCGCCTGGTGGTTCCTCCGGCCAAACTTCTGGTGCTGATGTAGGTACCAGGGGCTTAGACAATAAGGTAACCCCGGTAGCAAAGGGGCCTTTCAGGGATTCCATGGGGGTATATTCCACCTGATTCCCCATGTATAGGCTGTAACGGAGTTAGGACAGGTACAGCCATTTCACTGACCTGCTGCCTACAAAGTACTCCTTGCCATCCTCATTGTCTGCAAGGAAGCCACAGCCTCGCTCCACTGAAAACCATAGGACGGTTCCCTTACGCCGCTCCAGTGTAGGGTCTCCCGGCCTCGGATGGTCCAGTACTTGGATGACCCAGTCCTCCACAGCATTCTTGTAGTCCCATAGGGTCTGGGCGTAGGCCATCACTGATGTAGGCACGATGGGATTCTTCCACATGGAAGGTGTTGACATTCCAGCCGTCTTCTCTGCACCAGCTGACATGGCGAACATCGAGTCAGGACCTGGTGGGGTTCTCTTGGCCAATTGTGACACTCTGATGTCCTCTAAATTGGACGGTGGTTCGGGTAACTCGCTACCAAACACCATGTCTCCCTACTTTGGTCGCAGTTGCTTCGCCATGCTGTGGTATCTTGTTCACCGCTGGTTTGAACTGGAGAGGAGGGCCGAGTAATGAGGAAGGAGTCTTCACTCCCTATACGTGCAAATAGTTAGTTCCCGGTGTGCCGGGCTGGTTTTTCCCACTTCTGAGGGGGGCGTATCTTCACTTTCCCGCTCTTGCGGGGGCATATTGTAATTTTCCCGCTTCTTGGGGCCGGGGGTGGTTGGGGGGGTCAAGAAGAATGCGTACGTAGCCTACGTAGCGTTAGCGTTCAAAATTTTAAGAACAACAAATAATACGAAGCGAATCTGAATAAATCCGGATTGAATTCGGAGTGGGAAAGATGAAGGATTCAATACGAATTTACGAAGCGGCGAATAGATTCGCTCCTCTCTAGTCACCATCAGAACACTTTTTAAAAATAATTAAGGCCTAACACTCTCCCTGCCTGCAGCAGCGTCCTGTGCTCTCACTGCAAAAATATTGCATGAGTTTTAGTGAATGCATGTTATTCTGAGAAAAAAAACATTCAATAATTCTACCACATTTCACATCTGTTACATGAAGTACAACTGTGTTAGTGAAGGCATAGTGCATTACAGCAGAGATAGTTGAATATGTCATAACTGCCCAAAAATTGCATTGTCACATAAAAGTGTTAGTGAAGGGCTGGTTTTACTGAATCAGAGTGTGTAGGTCAAACAGGTTTTACTGCAAAAAATTGAATTTATCATGGCAAATTCTCAATACCAGTGTTCAGTGTGTTTGTGAAAGGGAGGGATTCTGGACATTTAATTGTACTTGTTTTCAAAATTTCTGAAAAAAACATTAGCAATTTTGCTACAATACTCTGCACGTTTACCAAACCCGTAACTCTTTATTTATAGGGCTCATAATAAAATGTCTGGAAAATAGAAGAGTGCAATACACCTTATCTTGGATCAAAGGGTTACAACATTCCTCTTGATCCTCCTCCTTGCAACCCCAGAGAAGCCTTTCAGTTGCATCCTCTCTGTCATCACTGGCCCCTTCTAGTGGGCACCTATCTTAGTGTTGGTAGTAATGGCAGCAAAAGCCAGGCTGGAGGCGGTAGGGGTAGCAGTAGGGACAGAGGCTCTCAGTGCAAATACAGTGCAGGGGATTGGGAGGGGAGCTCCTGATGACATATCACAGTCTGATAAAAATGGCGAGGAGGATGAGAGTTTTGATGATAATTGTGTGTTGGAAAGGACATGTGAGCCAGACTGAGGTGCTGAGGAGGAGGTGATAGAGGAGAAGAGTCGTGGCTGCAACAGCAATAAAGAGCAGAGGCAATGTACAGTCAAAACCTCCCAAAAAAACTGTCAGGGCCAGATCTGATTCTGTTGTAGTCAGTTCAGGATCTGTTGATGTTGCTGATATTGCAGCACAGGATCAACACATGCCAGAACTATGCCAAGCTCAGCTGCCTCTAGTTCTGTGCAAACAACTGCCATTTGACATTTTTTCTCCACAAGGCTGGCACACAAAATCAGAGTCGTGTGCAAGATCGGCAGAATTAAAATAAGCAGTGGGTCTTCAAACGCAAACATACAAGTCCGGGTTCGTTCATCCCTATACACAAATTGTCTGGGGTACTACATATGTCTCACGATGGAGCAAAAAACGAGGATAAGGAGTCTGAGCAGGAGAAGAAGCAGCTGATACATAGTAACATAGTTTATAAGGCCGACAAAAGACATCTGGCCATCCAGTTCGGCAGGGGCGTACATAGAAATCATTGGGCCCCATAGCAAGAATCTAAATTGGGCCTCCTAACTCCGCCCAGTACCCACCCCTGGTCCATCCCACCCCTGCCATGGCTCCTCCCCTGCCACACCCCATTTGCTGCAAAGGGAACGCCGTAGGAACAAAACCCATAAAACGGTGGAGGAATTGCTTTTTTTCCCCCAATTCCTCTCCATTTGGAATTTTTTTCCGCTTCTCACTACATTGTATGTCATATTAAATGGTGGCATTCGAAAGTACAACTTGTCCCGCAAAAAATAAGACCTCATACAGCTATGTAAACGGAAATATAAAAAAGTTATGGCTCAAGAAAGATAGGGAAGAAAAATGAAAATGCAAAAACAAAAAAAAATTCTGGTATCCTAAGGGTTAAAGGGGTTATCTAACCCCTATTATGCGCCCCAAAATGCCCGTGCACCACATGCAGATATGTGGGAAGGGGGGGGACTGAACATAGGAATGGACAGGGCTGATTCTAGCTCTTCTGCTTCCTGAGGCAAAAATTTAAATGGCGCCCCCCTCCCATTAAAAATTAGTATGAAAGCCAAGTAGCCACCAAGACTCTCCTGCCAGATCTGGGGCAATACTCTCTGAATACAGATAATGTAGTATATGTCACCTGCAGTCCTATGTAACACCACAGGTAACACAGTGATAACTCTCTTAGTAGAGATAATGTAGTAGATGTCCCCTGCAGTCCTATGTAACACCAGATAACACTAGTGCTGATAGTTTAGTAGTGTTAACTGCAGTCCTATGTAAAACCATAGATAACACTAGTGTAGATCATGTGGTAGTGTTACCTGCAGTTCTATGTAAAACCACAGATAACACTAGTGTAGATCATGTGGTAGTGTTACCTGCAGTCCTATGTAAAACCACAGATAACACTAGTGTAGATCATGTGGTAGTGTTACCTACGTCTTTAGTGTGCCTCCCTGTGCCTCTCCCACGGACTCCATGCTGGTGGCGCTGTCTCCTCTTCCGTCTTCTTGCCCCCACAGAACGTCCTGATGCAGCTGCGTCAAGACATAGGAACACTGTGGGCATGGTGATGGTGTCACACACACACGGGGACAGGGACACATAGGGGCAGGGACACACACAGAGACAGGGACAGAGGGACAGACACACACAGGGGAACAGGGACACATGGGCAGGGACAGGGACAGGGAGACACACACACAGGGGGACAGACACACACAGGGAGACAGACAAACACAGGGGCAGGGAAACACAGAGGCAGGGACACACAGAGGCAGGGACACACAGAGACAGGGATACACATAGGGACAGGAACACACAGGGACAGGAAGACACACACACAGGGAAAGGGACAAACACAGGGACACGCAGGGACATAGGGACAGGGACAGACACATAGGGACAGACGGACAGACAGACACACAGGCAGACACACAGGAACACACACACACAGGGACAGACACATAGGGACAGACAGAGGGACAGGGACACATAGGGACAGAGACAGACAGACACACAGGGACAGACAGACATACAGGCACACACACACACACAGGGACACACAGCTAAGCCTCACCAAACTCCAGCCTGGCTCCTCTCCATACAGCAATACAGCTCTCTGCTCCTCAGGCTCCTCCCCCATTGGTCACATGGTTAGATGATGTCAGAAAGGTCCTTTAGCCCACCGCAACATCTATCCCTGGACTGCAGGGGTGAGCAGACCTATGGGGGGGGTTCATGGGGGAAGCGGGTGCTGAGCATAAGGGAACACAAGCGGGCAGGCGCAGGCTACTCTGTGTTGTGCAGAGTATATGTAGGGGGCGGGCTTCCTTGCTCTCCGGGCCCCCCTGTGCTGCGGGCCCCATAGCAGCTGCGTGGTCTGCCTATATGGGCAGTACGCCACTGTAGTTCGGCCTGTTTTCCTGCAAGTTGATCCAGAGGAAGGCAAAAAACTTTAGGGGAAAAAATTTCCTTCCCGACTCCAATCAGGCAATCAGAATTACTCCCTGGATCAACGACCCATCTCTAGTAATTATATCCTGTAATATTATTACACTCCAGAAATACATCCAGGCCCCTCTAGAACTCTTTTAGTGAACTTACCATCACCACCTCCTCAGGCAGAGAGTTCCATAGTCTCATTGTTCTTACCATAAAGAATCCTCCTATGTTTGTGTACAAACTTTCTTTCCTCCAGACGCAGAGGTTGTCCCCACGTCACGGTCACAGTCCTGGAGATAAATATATGATGGAAGAGATCTCTGTACTGACCCCTGATATATTTATACATAGTTATTAGATCTCCCCTCAGTCGTCTTTTTTCTAAAGCGAATAACCCCAATTTTGATCATCTTTCTGGGTACTGTAGTCCACCCATTCCAGTTATGACTTTAGTTGCCCTCCTCTGAACCTTCTCCAGCTCTGGTATGTCTGCCTTGTTTACATGAGCCCAGAACTGCGCACAGTACTCCATGTGTGGTCTGACTAGTGATTTGTAAAGTGGCAGGACTATGTTCTCATCACAGGCATCTATGCCTCTTTTGATGCAACCCATTATCTTATTGGCCTTGGCAGCAGCTGTCTGACACTTACGATATGACACTTTGATACAATGTAAAGTGGTCAGTGTACAGCTTGTATATTTGGTATGACTAAACTGCTGGCAACAAAAGTGAGTACACTCCTACATGTAATGGCGAAATTGTGCCCACTTAACCATTTTCCCTACCCGGTGTCATGTGACTTGTTAGTGTTAGAAGGTCTTAGATGTGAATGGGGTGCAGGTGTGTTAAATCTGGTGTTATCGCTCTCTTACTCTCTCATACTGGTGACTGGAAGTTCAACATGGCCCCTCATGGAAAATAACTCTGAGGATCTGAAAAAAAGAATTGTTGCTCTACATAAAGATGTCCTAGGCTATAAGATTACCAACAAAACTGAGCTGCAGAATGGTGACCAAGACCATACAGCGGTTTAACCCCCAGACTTGGGGGTACTGCAATTTATGTATAGGGATGAGCGAAGCCGGACCGGAATGTTCGAGTTTGTACCGAACATTATGGTATCCGGGTACCTAAACCCGAACATGGACTTTGCCACGAAAGTCCATGTTCAGTGTTCGGACTTTAAATAAAACTTGTTGAAGGGCTGCAGCGCAGCCAATCAACAAGTTTTTAAGCTCTGGGCACTTTGAAGCCATCAAAGTCATGCCTAGTATTAGCATGGCTGTCATTGGTTGTCGCAGATCACTTGTTGTGTCGCCATTCTGCTCTAACTAGTGTAGGGACAGGATGCTGCTGCAGTGAGGGACAGTGTTAGGCCTTTAACCCCTTAGTGACCAGCCTGTTTTGGGCCTTACTGTCCAATCGTTTTTTTTTCCTTTTTTCATTGTTGCGTTCCAAGAGCTATAACTTTTTTATTTTTCTGTCTATATAGCTTTATGAGGGCTTATTTTTTGCGGGACAAGTTGCAATTTTTAATGGTGCCATTTTGGGGTCCACGTATCTTTCTAATTAACTTTTATTAACTCTTTCTTGGAGGGAGTTGGGAAAAACAGCAATACTGCCTCTGCGTTTTTACATTATAAATTTTACTGCGTTCATTTTTCGGTATAAACATAATATCTTTATTCTCTGGGTCAATACAATTACAGTGATATCAAATACATATTGTTTTTTTTACGTTTTACTACTTTTTTTTTGCAATAAAACCCTTTTTTTAAAGGAGAAAAATATTTTTGGGCTTTACTGGTTCCCATGACCCATAACTTTTTTATTTTACTTTCTATGGAGTTGTGTGAGGGCTTGATTTTTGCAGGTCAACTTGTATTTTTCATTGTTATAATTTTGGAGTAAATGACACTTTTTGATTGCTTGTTATTATGTATTTTACAGTGGCAACTAAGAATAAATAAGCAATTCTGTAATTTTAAATTTTTTTTTATAGCGGTTAACATAGGGGTTAATTTACATGATATTTATGTAGTCTGGGTCATTACAGATGCAGCAATACCAAATATATGGGGGAGGTTTTTTTGTATTTTTTTTAATGGAATTTTTAAAATTTAATAAATGTGGTCTTATTTTTACATTTTTTACCACTTAAAAGTCCCACAAGGCAACAAAAATGTTTGATTTATTTTAAAATACAAGGCACTATTCCTATAGTGCATTGCATTCGAATATAAGTGCTATTCTGACATTGACCAGCAGGCTGCACCAGAGAGACGCAGCCTGCTGGAAACTAATCAAGGCAGGCTTGGGGCCTTCATAGCACTTTACATACAGTGGGTGCCATTGCCTGCAGCATGTAAAGTGTTAAACAGCCCGGATCGGCACTCCTGTTGTTAGAGCAGGCAGCGCAGAGGGCTTAGACTGGGCCGCCGTAAAAAAGCAGCAGCACAGCCTACGGCCCTTTAGTGACCACCATAAAAAGTCGTATTGGTGGTCACTAAGGGGTTCATGTAGCTGTTAAGTCTGTGACCTGTAGGCATTTTTGATCGGTGCAATACACCTCCTTTGCACCAGTGACACAGAAATGCAATACTTAATCGGGCTGTTAATTTTGTGGGCGACCTGTAGAATTTTTTTGGGTCTTCAATACACCTCATTTGCACCAGTGACACAGAAATACAATACTTAATAGAGCTGTTAATTCTGTGGGTGACCTTTAGCAATTTTTTTGTGGGTGCAAAACACCTCCTTTGCATCCGTGACACAGAAAAACAATACTAAATCTGGCTGTTAATTCTGTTGGTGAACTATAGTCATTTTTTGGGGGGCAAAACAACTCCTTTGCATGCGTCACAATGTAATAGTATAGTTAATCAGTCTGTGAATTCTGTGGTTTACATAAACCTATTTTTGGGGTGCAAAACACCTCCTTTGCATCCGTGACACAGAAAAACAATACTTAATTTTGCTATTAATTCTGTCGGTGACCTATAGCCATTTTTGGGGGTGCAAAACACCTCCTTTGCATCCGTGACACAGAAAAACAATACTAAATCTGGCTGTTAAGTCTGTTGATGACCTATAGCCATTTATGGGGGGACAAAACGCCTCATTTGCATGCGTCTCACTGTAATAGTATAGTTAATTAGTCTGTGAATTCTGTAGTTGACATAAACTCATTTTTTGGGTTGCAAAACACCTCCTTTGCATCCGTCACACATAATAGTATAGTTAATCAGTCTGTTAATTCTGTGGGTGACATACAGCCAATTTTTGGGGCTGCAAAACATCTCCTTTGCATCCATCACACTGCGATAGTATAGCTAATCAGTCTGTTAACTTTGTGGGTGATATAAAGCTATTTTTTGGGGCTGCAAAATACCTCTTTTGCATCCGTCACAATGTAATAGTATAGTTAATCAGTCTGCTAATTTTGTGGGTGCCCTCAAAGAATGAGAAGAGCATCAAATAAGGGACGTGGCCGTGCTGCTGCTGGTGTTGGTGGAGCTCCTGCTGCAGGAGAAGACGTTGTTGATCTGTGCCAGCTATGCTCCCAAAAAAACCACCTTCCTCTGGTGCATGCAGGCGACAGGACATTCTGCGTCATTTTTTAGACCTGAATACTGCTGTACAAAGAGTGAGGCCAGAACAAGTAAAGGAGGTAGTAGATTGGATGGCTTGATATAAATGAGATCTGCTCACCCGTAGGATAATACGGTGCTCATAGAGGACACTAGGTCAATGTCAAATGAGAAAAAGATCTACGGCACACCAATAATTTTTCAATTTGCTCTTATTTAATCCATAAATAGTGCATAGTCCACACTTTACATAATTAAATCATTCATCCAGTATTTGTATATCTTAGGTTGGCCAGGTATACATTCCCAACGTTTCAGTCTGTGATAGACCTTTTTCAAGGGATCTACAAAGAATATAAGCATGGTATATATCAATATTACAATAATCTAAGGCGACTATGAAACACATATTTTTACAAAGTAAATAACCAAAGTTGTAAGAATTGTCATTAGAAAACTTATATTAGCTATATAACATTTCTGAGGTCCAAATGATGGTATCTTAGTGATGGATTAGTTAATGGTTGTCAGAAATAATGATGGGATCCGTGATATATATATATATATATATATATATATATATATATGGGAGAAAAAAGAAAAAGAACAAAGAACAAATGAGTGGGTAGCTGGAAAGAATCTGGGTGTTAATACCTGTGGCCACGAGGAGTAGAAAGAAGGCTGGATGCGATCGCCATTCTGGGCGTCTCGCTCCTTAAATGGAGGTACGAGTGTCCGGTCACGTGAGGGGTCACGTGATACAGGACACGCACGCATGCGCTGTAGATATAATAAAGCTAGAAGGGCAAGGGGAAGTGGGAAGGAGCGCTGGTGATATAAAGGGATAGATATGCACATGAATAGAGAAAGTGAAAGAGTAAAAGGAAGTATAAGAGAGAAGGAGAAAGGGAAAGTAAAGTGGGAAGAATATTAGAAGTAAGTTATAATTGTACATGAGGTGAGACCTGGTTTGAAATGTAACATTGATGGCGAGTCTGTATGAAAAAAGATAAGGGGAAATTAGAATGTAAAAAAAGGGTTTGAAGAAAATGTGCTAAAAAATGAAAAAATGAAAAAAGGACTGAAATGATAAGTAACGTAGATGAGGAAAGAATAAAGAGAAGAAAAAGAAAGAAAGAAATAATAGTAGTATGATAACGTATTGGAAATTAAAGAATGTGGGGTAAGGGGATGGGGGGGGAACCAAGAGGGGAAATGGACAGGGAAGAAGGAGGGGGGAGGGGAGGGAGAAGGAGGGTAGGAGGGAGGGAGGTGGGACAAGGTAGGGGAGGGAGGGGGGGAAGGGGAATCTCACCCTTGCTGTCTAATGAGGTAAGGACAAGGTCCAAAATTAGCGCATCTGAAATAGAAAGGATAATACGTTAATGGTCTACATCTATAGTTATCAATCAAGAGGAGGTAGCAGATAAATATGCACAATAGAGTTACAAATTACAAAAGAAATCACATTCTCGGTTTAATCCTCTTGGGGATAATGTGTCCAGACGATGAATCCAAAAGGATTCACGTTGTTTCAACATTAACGTTCGGTTGCCACCCCTTCTTGGGATCTGAATTTGTTCAAGAACCTGGAAACGGAAAGTGGAAATGGGATGGTTGTGTTCCTTAAAATGTGCTGGGACTGGTAAAAGTAATGAATTGGTCCTGATAGTGGATTTATGTTTCGAAATTCTATCCCTAATGTGTTGTGTGGTCTCGCCTACGTAAACCAGGCCGCAGGGACATTTGATGAGGTATATTACATGTGATGAATCGCAGGTGAAATACCCTTTGATGGAGTATGTTTTACCAGAGTGTGGATGTGATCACGCTCGAGCACTGGGCACAATGTAAACACAGAAAAGTACCAAATTTGGGTGTACTAAGGAATCTCTGCCTGGGGATCTTGTTGAGTGGTCGGAGATCAGCCCGGACCAAATGGTCTCTAATGTTTTTTGTACGTTTGTAGCAGGTTAACGGAGGAGCCTGAAATTCCTGCACTGTTGGATAGGCTTGCGCAAGTATAGGCCATTGTTTCCTAATAACTTGTTGGATCTTGGGTACAAGGGTATGGTATGTAAGGATACAGGGTATCCGTTTGGGTGTTGAATTACCTGTCTCATGTGAACTTTTGAATTCCCTTTACAGGGAATTTGTCTGAATTTTGTATGCATCTCCTCTGTTCTTTTGATACGTGTGGTAGGATCGGTGACTATTCTCTCTACTCGTGTCATCTGAGAACGAGGTAGTGACAATTTAGTAGCTCTAGGGTGGTTGCTGGTGTAATGTAAAAGACTGTTTTCTGTTTTCTGATGGACATCGTGTCTGTTTGGATAGTGAATGATAACTCAGGATATATGTTATTCAGATATTGGTGGAAATGAAGGCACTGGATACAGGCCCTTTCTAGAGACAAAATATGTCGTCTATAAAACGTAACCAGACCTTTGCATGTTCTTGGAATGCCGGATTAGGGTATACAAATCCCTCCTCAAAGCAAATCATATATGCGTTAGCATATGGGGGGGCTACATTGGCCCCCATCGCAGTCCCCCGTTTCTGTACATAATATTCATCACCAAAAAGAAAAAAATTCTCATGTAAGACCATAGAAAGTAAGTTTAAGCAAAATTCCTGTTGTTGTAATGTAAGTGAAGAATTAGTAGAGAGAAGACGAGCTGTAGCTCTAATGCCCTTATTGTGTTCAATGGACGTGTAAAGACTGTTCACGTCCATGGTCAGAAGCAAGGAGTCAGGGTCTGGTTCAAACTCAGTAAGTTTAGAAATGAAATCATTTGTGTCAAGAAGGAAGGAGCGTGAGGTTTTAATCAATGGGGTAAGTATGTGATCTAAGTAAATTGAGAGGGGAGATAATATGGACTCTGTAGAGGCCACAATAGGTCTGCCAGGTGGGTTATGAAGGTCTTTATGAATTTTAGGAAGAATGTAGAAAACTGGTGTAATGGGATGTTGTTTAGTCAAAAAGCTTACCGTGTCCTCATCAATAATTCCTAACTGTTGATAATGTGAAAGTGTCTCTTTGATTTTATTGGCAATATGTGGGGAAGGATCTCTGGTAAGTGGTGTATAAGAGGAAGTGTGTCATTAAGTTGTTTAGTGATTTCATCAATATATTTGGATTTGTCCTTGACGACTAGGGCGCCCCCTTTGTCGGCAGGTTTGATAATGATATTTTTATCATCTCGTAAATCAAGTATGGCCCTCTGTTCTTCAATGGTTAAGTTGGGTGAATGTTTGTATTGACCTTGTTTGTGTAGTCGTAGAACCTCGCGAATGGATTCTTGTGTGAAAGAGATGTAAGTTTCTGTTGGATGGTAAGATCTAGGTGGCATATAAGAACTCTTATTTCTCAGACCTAGGGCTCGTATGGTTAAAGCATTGTCAGACGGCATGTTTCGCTTGTCAACCCGATTATCTGATTGACCAAAATGAGTCTTAAGTCTGATAGTTCTGTAAAATCTTTGTAATTCTTGTTCAAGAAGAAAAGTGTCAAGCGGTGTCGTTGGACAGAAGGATAAGCCCTTCTGTAGGACTGAAATATGTGCAGGTGACAAGTTCACTGAAGAAATATTGATCACCAGATTATCTGGGTTATCTGAGAGCGGGTCTGAATGCGGGGCTCGGTGTCTCTTGCTTCTCCGCGGTCGCTTCTTTCTTGTCTGGAGCGGGCTCGTCCTCTTCCTAAAAAATATTGTGATCGATGCTGGCTGTGTGGTCTCTCGTGATCTGATCCGGAGGAACTCTGTCCTGAGGAATATTGATGATACCGATTATCCCACAGGGGTTGAAAGTTTGGGTCACGCCACTTGTAGACTCTGTTCAATCTGTAATCTTCTGCGTCTCTAATAAATTTGGATCTTTTCGTAGTCTCGGTATGTTTCTGGTAGTCGGAAATCTGTTTGGAGGTTTTTCCAGATGTCCACAAGAAGATGTCCACTCTTCTTGTGTTAGATTCAAACTTAATTGACTTTCTGTGGTATCAATTTGTTTTGACAAATCATTAAAGGGGTTGGCCACTTTCTGGTGACTGTTGACCAATGTGTTTTTGAGATGATTATATGGCTCTTTCCAATATAGTCTTTGTTGAAATTCTGTACCATTTTTTTTTATATTTTATAAGGTTTGTCCCCTTATTTACAAAATCTTTTCTGCTGTCCACACAGAGGTCCTGTCCATAAAATGGCCGCTGATGGAGGGTCATGTGACCAGTCAAATAACCTCCATGTGATGCCTCCTCCATTCAGATACACTGCACCTGTCATCTGTACTTGTTCTGTTGAGAGTTTAATGCAGGTGCAGTGTGTGTGAATGGAGGAGACATCACATGGAGGTGATCTGCCTGGTCACATGACTGTTCATCAGCGGCCATTTTATGGACAGGACCTCTGTGTGGACAGCACAAAAGACTCTGTAAGCAAGGGAGTACATACCTTAT
Organism: Rhinella marina; assembly: GCA_900303285.1. Lineage (NCBI taxonomy): Eukaryota > Metazoa > Chordata > Amphibia > Anura > Bufonidae > Rhinella > Rhinella marina. The sequence goes on from ONZH01028324.1 coordinate 12,517, forward strand.
AAAATATAGAAAATGGTGCAGAATTTCAACAAAGACTATATTAGAAAGTGCCATATATTCATCTCACAAACACATTGGTCAACATTAACCAGAAAGTGGACAACCCTTTTAATTGTTTTGTGGGCTTTTTCAATCGTAAGAAGTATCAGGTCAAAAGAACATTTATTTAATATGTTCTCAAAATGATCACAGAAATCCGGATCCTCTCTGAATAGAGTAGGTCGTAAATGAGAACGTAGTCCTCTTGGAATACGATTGCTTTTATGATATTCTGTAAGAGTGCTACAATGTAGCTTAAGTGAAGTCAGTCGACGGAGATCACGTGTGTAATCTCTTGTTTTCCACTCTTGTGAGGGAATCTGTAGAAATTCATTTCCTAGGTGGACCTGAGAAATGATATTGCTTGCAGTTTCAGTATCATACGAAAATGTATTTTGTGACAAGATACAACGGGTCGTATTACTTTTGATTTATACAGCAAACCAACCGACAGAAACAGTCTTTTACATTACACCAGCAACCACCCTAGAGCTACTAAATTGTCACTACTTCGTTCTCAGATGACAAGAGTAGAGAGAATAGTCACCGATCCTACCACACGTATCAAAAGAACAGAGGAGATGCATACAAAATTCAGACAAAGAGGGTACCCTACAAATTCCCTGCAAAGGGAATTCAAAAGTTCACATGAGACAGGTAATTCAACACCCAAACGGATACCCTGTATCCTTACATACCATCCACTTGTACCCAAGATCCAACAAGTCATTAGGAAACAATGGCCTATACTTGCACAAGCCTATCCAACAGTGCAGGAATTTCAGGCTCCTCCGTTAACCTGCTACAAACGTACAAAAAAACATCAGAGACCATTTGGTCCGGGCTGACCTCGGACCACTCAACAAGATCCCCCAGGCAGAGATTCCTTAGTACACCCAAATTTGGTACTTTTCCGTGTTTACATTGTGCCCAGTGCTCGAGCGTGATCAAAGGAGACTCTGTTACACATCCACACTCTGGTAAAACATACTCCATCAAAGGGTATTTCATCTGCGATTCATCACATGTAATATACCTCATCAAATGTCCCTGCGGCCTGGTTTACGTAGGCGAGACCACACAACACATTAGGGATAGAATTTCGAAACATAAATCCACTATCAGGACCAATTCATTACTTTTACCAGTCCCAGCACATTTTAAGGAACACAACCATCCCATTTCCACTTTCCGTTTCCAGGTTCTTGAACAAATTCAGATCCCAAGAAGGGGTGGTAACCGAACGTTAATGTTGAAACAACATGAATCCTTTTGGATTCACCGTCTGGACACATTATTCCCGAGAGGATTAAACCGAGAATGTGATTTCTTTTGTAATTTGTAACTCTATTGTGCATATTTATCTGCTACCTCCTCTTGATTGATAACTATAGATGTAGACCATTAACGTATTATCCTTTCTATTTCAGATGCGCTAATTTTGGACCTTGTCCTTACCTCATTAGACAGCAAGGGTGAGATTCCCCTTCCTCCCCTCCCTCCCCTACCTTGTCCCACCTCCCTCCCTCCTACCCTCCTTCTCCCTCCCCTCCCCCCTCCTTCTTCCCTGTCCATTTCCCCTCTTGGTCCCCCCCCCATCCCCTTACCCCACATTCTTTAATTTATAATACGTTATCATACTACTATTATTTCTTTCTTTCTTTTTCTTCTCTTTATTCTTTCCTCATCTACGTTACTTATCATTTCAGTCCTTTTTTCATTTTTTCATTTTTTAGCACATTTTCTTCAAACCCTTTTTTTACATTCTAATTTTCCCCTTATCTTTTTTCATACAGACTCGCCATCAATGTTACATTTCAAACCAGGTCTCACCTCATGTACAATTATAACTTACTTCTAATATTCTTCCCACTTTACTTTCCCTTTCTCCTTCTCTCTTATACTTCCTTTTACTCTTTCACTTTCTCTATTCATGTGCATATCTATCCCTTTATATCACCAGCGCTCCTTCCCACTTCCCCTTGCCCTTCTAGCTTTATTATATCTACAGCGCATGCGTGCGTGTCCTGTATCACGTGACCCCTCACGTGACCGGACACTCGTACCTCCATTTAAGGAGCGAGACGCCCAGAATGGCGATCGCATCCAGCCTTCTTTCTACTCCTCGTGGCCACAGGTATTAACACCCAGATTCTTTCCAGCTACCCACTCATTTGTTCTTTGTTCTTTTTCTTTTTTCTCCCATATATATATATATATATATATATATATATCACGGATCCCATCATTATTTCTGACAACCATTAACTAATCCATCACTAAGATACCATCATTTGGACCTCAGAAATGTTATATAGCTAATATAAGTTTTCTAATGACAATTCTTACAACTTTGGTTATTTACTTTGTAAAAATATGTGTTTCATAGTCACCTTAGATTATTGTAATATTGATATATACCATGCTTATATTCTTTGTAGATCCCTTGAAAAAGGTTTATCACAGACCGAAATGTTGGGAATGTATATCTGGCCAATCTAAGATATACAAATACTGGATGAATGATTTAATTATGTAAAGTGTGGACTATGCACTATTTATGGATTAAATAAGAGCAAATTGAAAAATTATTTGTTTGCCGTAGATCGTTTTCTCGTAGATTGGATGGCTGACAGTGCCTCCAGTTCCTTCACATTGTCTTACACTCGGTCCCCTGCTGAAAGCGCAGAGTTGGCATCGGTGCCCCCTCCGGCATCTGTCTTCCACCTCAACCCCTTGCACATAAGCCAAGCAGTCTGAGCCCCAAGTCATGCGGCAGTCACTTATGCTTTTTGGTGACTCTGCTGATGGGGTTTCTGTGGGCTATCCACCTAGCCCTAGCACTTATGTTTGAGGATGGGAACATGGGCGGACCACCAGAGCACATCTCTGATGATGATCAAACACAGGTGTCAACTACTGCAGCTTTCTGCAGTATGCAGACCAGCAAGGAGGGCAGGGGTGAAGAGTGAGTGGAAGATGATGTGGAGGATGATGAGGTCCTAGACCTCACGTGGAATCCAGGTCATCCGAGCGTAGTTCAGAGGAAGAGGCCAGTGCCAGCCGCACAGCAAAAGAGGGAGCAGGGTGCAAAACCATAGCGGCCGGCCCCTAGGCAGTACGCCTGCTAATGCCCATCGCGTCGAGGGCCAGATCAAAGGAGTTCCCTGGCGTGGCAGTTCTTCAGGCAATGTGCTGATGACAAGACAAGGGTGGTTTGCACACTGTGCAATCAGAGCCTGAAGTAAGGCATAAAGCACTACCTGCAGTGAAGTAGACACCTGAAAAACCACGAAAGATCTCAGGCTTCTCCTGCTCCCTCTTCTGCTGTGGTCTCAGTCTCTTCCTCCCACTCTAGAGCTACATTTCCACGTGGCACCCAGCAAAGAGATGATGTGACAGCAACACCACCACCACCAGTGTCACCGAGCATCTCCACACACTCCCATGGAAGCATTCAGCTGTCCATCCCCCAAACACTGGATAGAAAAAGGAAGTGCCCCTCTACCCACCCACAAGCCCTGGCCCAGCATTTCAAAATTCCTGGCATTTTAAATGCTGTCATTCTGTCTGGTGGAGATGGACTATTTTAAAAACTTAATGATGGTGACTGTCCCACAGTATGTGGTTCCAGCCACCACTACTTTTCCAGGCAGGCAATCTCTGCCCTGCACGAACAAGTGGGGGACAAAATCAGGTGTGCGCTGTGCAATGCCATCAGTTGCAAGGTCTACATAACCACAGATTCGTGGACCAGTAAGCATGGGCAGGGACGTTATATCTCCCTAACTGCCCACTGGGTAAATGTAGTGGCGGCTAAGCCTGATGCAGAAAGCGGTTTGGCGCATGTTCTACCACCACCAAGGATTGCTGGATGTTTCTCGGTGCCTCCTGTTGCCTCCTCCTCCACCGCCTGCTCATCCTTCTCTACTGCCTCCTCATCCGGTCATCGTAACACCTGCACCCACAAGATGAAATTCCAACTTGCACATGCTGGAGAGACTGTGCGATCAGAAGCAGGTGATAGAGGAGTTTCAGGTTCAGCACGCATGGGTGAGTTGCTTTGCGGAACAGCACCACTTCACCACCAAAGAGTGGACCTAAATGCAGGACCTGTGGATGAGGATGTGGCACAGGAGGAAGAGGAGGAGGAACAGGGATTATTCCCGTGGTTATCAGGCCAGTTGTCCACATGTGGCTCGGAGGGTGGTTTCCTGCACCAACAACAGCCAGGTACACAACTGTCCAGCCAGGGCACAGTTTTGGAGGATGATGATGAGGAGGATCTGTGTTCACAGCAGGGTGGCACTCAAATCAGCTCACAAGCATCATTGACGCATTGCTGGGGGATACAGAGGACACAGACAATACACCTTCCACCAATGACAGCTTGTCCTTGCCTCTGGGAAGCCTGGCACACATGACCAACTATATGGTGCAGTGCCTGCGCAATGATTGCCGAGACTGCCCTCATTCAAACAAGTGCTGATTATTGGTTGGCCACCAAGGTGGATCCCTGCTACAAGGACAACGTGCCACCCTTATTTCCATCACTGGATCATTATCAGAAGATGCGTGAATCCAAACGCACTCTGGTAGACACACTACTGACAGTGTTCCCACCTGACAGAGGGGGCTTAGTGGAAGCATGAGGTGGAGGAGGAAGAAGTCTCCAACCCAGATGAGAAGGTTTGCATAACCAAAATGTGGAAAAGCTTTGTCAGCACAACGCAACATCTAGCACCATCATCTGATACGGACCGTCTTAAGAGGAGGCAGCATTTCAGCAACATGGTTGAAGAGTACGTGTGCACACGTCTGCACATACTGACTGATGGGTCTGCCCCATTAAACTTCTGGGTCTCCAAATTGGACACATGGCCTGAGCTTTCCCTTTATGCCTTAGAGGTGGTAGCCTGCTCTGTGGCAAGTGTATTGTCCAATCGTGTGTTTAACGTTCATTAAAATGAACCAGGCATGGATCCCACAGGTGTTGTCCATACCTTGGGCAGAGAAGTATACTGGCCCACCCAGACGTTCTTATACTCCAGTGCAGTTTGTTCTGTTTGCCATTTCCCAATGTTTTGGGGCCTCCCCAAATAAAATTAAAAAAAAATAGTGTTGGCTACCTCCTCCGCTTCTTCCACCTTCACTGCCACATTCACCTTCTCCTCCACTCTGACCTCCACCTCCTGGTTCAAGATTATTATACTGAGATATTGGCAGGGTAGAGAAGTATACTGGCCGCACCCCAAAAAATGGCTATAGGTCACACACAGAATTAACAGACCTCCACTCAGACCTCCACCTCCTGGCTCAAGAGTATAATTTTTTTATATTGGCAGAGAAGTATACTGGCCGCACCCAGACATTGTTATACTCCAGCAAATAAAAATTAAAAATTAAAAAAAAAAAAAAAATCAGTGTTGGCTACCTCCTCCGCCTCTCCCACCTACACCGTCACGTCCACTTTCTCCTCCAGTCGGACCTCCACCTCCTGGTTCAAGATTATTTTGTTGTGAGATTGGCAGGGTAGAGAAGAATGCTGGCGACACCCCAAAAAATGGCTATAGGTCACACATAGAATTAACAAACAAATAAAAAAACAAAACAAAAAACACACAAAAACAGTATTGACTTCCTCTTCCACCTACACCGCCATGTCCACAGCCTCCTCAGTTTCCTACTCCACTTCGACCTCCGCCTCCTGGTTCAAGATTATTATTTTTTATTTTTATGTATTCTATGTAATTTTAAGTCATTTCCCTATCCACATTTGTTTAAAGGGCAGTTGTACTGCTCTTACCCCCATTTTGCTTCCTTTTGCAGACCTCTGGCCCTTTCTATTACTATTTTACAGCCATTTTACAGCCCCAAATTTCGGATCCCCATTGACTTCAGTGGGGTTTGGGGGCAAGTTCGAGTCAATTTCGGCTACCCGAATGGAACTTTTAAACAAAGTTTGTCCGAACCCGTCAAAATGTCTATGGGTTCGCAAATCCCTACTCCTATATCTTCAGCACTCAGCAGCCACCAACTGTACTTCCATAAACTATATTCACATCCAGAGGACCGGGACACAATTGAAAATGGTAACACAGTCATGAGACCTGCTGCTAGTGTCCTGGTGCAGGTGCTCTGTTTACCTTATGTAGAGGCCCTGCTCATTAGTGGAATATTATGTGAGTGGCAGAGCAGATCATATAAGCAAGATAGCTGCTTTAATTTAACAAAATACTTCTGGAAAGTGGAAGCAGGAATCTGGTTGGCTGGTTGGTTGATACTCATAGATTTGTTGTTGTGGCACATTAGATAGATAGTGGGGAAAATAAGTATTTGATACACTGACGATTTTGCAAGTTTTTCCGCCTACAAAGAATGGAGAAGTCTGTAATTATTATCGTAGGTACACTGAGAGACAGAATCTAAAAAATAAAAAAAAATACAGAAAATCACATTGTATGATTTTTAAATCATTAATAGTGTTGAGCGAGCACCTCTGTGCTCGTATGCTCGGGTGCTCTGGCCAAGCACTAGGGGGTGCTTGACCGAGCACCCGAGCATAACGTTAGTCAATGGGACTAAACCAGGCACCCCCCGCTCGGAAGAGGGGAGGGTGTCTGGTTAATAGAAAAAGGTCAGAATCACGACTTCTCCTCTTTTACTCCTTTCACTCGTAAAAGTATGCTAATTAACTGAATTTGTACGCATAAGCGCACAATGCGTAGCATTAGCATACAAATTTGTACGCATTAGCGTACAATGCGTAGCATTAGCATACAAATTTGTACAGATTAGCGTACAATGTGTAGCATTAGCATACAAATTCATATGCATTAGCGTACAATGCGTAGCATTAGGATACAAATTCATATGCGTTAGCGTACAATGTGTAGCATTAGCATACAAATTCGTACGCAGTAGCATACAATGCGTAGCATTAGCGTACAAATCAACATTACAGTGAATGCCAGTACTCTCCCGCACGTTTATTCGCTGTGTAGCAGCGAACAAACGTGCGGGGAAGAGACTTGAGCATTTGCGCTCGAGTACATTCGGTGTTCGGCCGAACATCGAGCGGACCCGAGCATAGGCATGCTCGGCCGAACAGCGAGTTCGGCCGAGCCTGCTCGCTCAACACTAATAATTAATTTGCATTTTATTGCATGGGATAAGTATTTGATCACCTATCAACCAGCAAGAATTCTGGCTCTCACAGATCTGCTAGTTTTTCTTTAAGAAGCACTCCTACTCTGCACTCATTACCTTTATTAATTGCACCTGTTTGAACTTGTTTCCTGTATAAAAGACACCTGTCCACACACTCAATCAATCACACTCAACCACACTCCAACCCCTCCAACATGGCCAATACCTAAGAGCTGTCTAAAGACTCTAGGGACAAAATTGTAGACCTGCACAAGTCTGGGATGGGCTACAGGACAATAGGAAAACAGCTTGATGAGAAGGCAACAACCGTTGACGCAATTATTAGAAAATGGAATAAACACAAGATGACTGTCAATCTTCCTCGGTTTGGGTCTCCATGCAAGATCTTGCCTCGTGGGGTAAGAATGATTCTGAGAAAGGCCAGAAATCAGCCCAAAACTACATGGGAGGGCCGGGTTAATTACCTGAAGAGAGCTGGGACCACAGTCTCAAAGATTACCGTTAGTAGCAAACACTTTGGAGGAAGAAGAAGGATGAGTACAACCCCAAGAACACTGTCCCAACTGCGAAGCATGGGGTGAAAAAATCATACTTTGGGTGTGTTTTTCTGCAAAGGGGACAGGGCAACTGCACTGTATTGAAGGGAGGATGGATGTGGTCATGTATCGCAAGATTTTGGCCAACAACCTCCTTCCCTCACTAAGAGCACTGAAGATGGGTCATAGCTGGGTCTACTAGCATGAAAATTACCTGAAACACACAGCCAGGGAAACTAAGAAGCACCTCCATAACAAGCACTTCAAGGTACTGGAGTGACCTAGCCAGTCTGCAGACCTGAATCCAATCGAAAATCTTTGGAGGGAGCTGAAACTCAATGTATCTCTGCGACAGCCCTGCAACCTGAAAGATCTGGAGATGATCTGTATGGAGGAGTGGGCCAAAATCCCTGCTGCAGTGTGTTCAAACCTGGTCAAGAACCAATGGAAACGTCTGACCTCTGTAATTGCAAACAAAGGTTTTTATACCAAATATTAAGTCCAGTTTTTCTATTGTATAAAATACTTATTTCATGGAATAAAATGCAAATTAATTATTTAAAACTCATACGATGTGTTTTTCTGTATTTTTTTTTAGATTCTGTCTCTCACAGTTAAAGTGTACCTACAATAAAAATTACAGACCTCTTCATTCTTTGTAGGTGGGAAAACTTGCAAAATCGCCAGTGTATCAAATGCTTATTTTCCCCACTGTATCTAAGAATATTTTTTGTTTTTACTAGAGATGAGCGAGCATACTCGTCCGAGCTTGGTGCTCGTTCGAGTATTAGGGTACTCGTAAGTACTCGCAGCTCGGACGAGTATCTCGCCATACTCGAGGAAATGGCAACTTCCGCATCGTGCTTTTTTGGTGCCTATAAACACAGCCAATCACAAGCCAGGAGACTCTACAGTACACCCAGCATCACGTGTGGCCCTTACATGTCGATAGCAGGGGTTGGCTGGCCTGATCAGGCGACCTGGAATATACTAGTGACTGGCCGCGGCGCTCGGCTCAGATGCCGTCTGGATGTCGTTAGGGATAGAGCTGCTGCCTTTCAGGGACAGTGTTAGGGCCTGAATTTAGTTCTCAGTTAGGCAGGAATCACCCACAAAGAACCCAACAGCCCTTCTAAGGGCTAGAAGAATTTTTTTTTTGTCTCCTGGCTTGGCTGGCTGGCTGGCACTAGTAGTGCAGCTATCGCCATATCTAACCCTGTTTTTTTTATTGTTCTATCTCAGTGATACAAATCCATTGCACACAGCAGTGTGGAACCATTCTGTGTGTCACAGTTCAGCACTGACTCACTCCAATCCATATATACTGTCCAGGTGACACTTTCTGTACGTCACAGAATACAACCAAGTCATTTGCTACCAATATCATCTACAGCTTGATCCAGAAAACTCTCTGTGCGACATTTGTCTGGGTCGCAGACTAAATAGCCACCGTTAACAGGGTGTCAGTCAGTCCTACCATAGTTCCTGCACGTCACGTTCCCAAAAAAACAAAATATAAAAAAAAATTATTTTTTCAGTTGTTTTAGCTCAGTGATACAAATCCTTTTTACTCAGCTGTGTGTAACCTTTCTGTGTGTCACAGTTCAGTACACTAGCTCCCATCCGTATATACTGTCCAGGTGACACTTTCTGTACTTTACAGAATACAACCAAGTCATTTGCTACCAATATCATCTACAGCTTGATCCAGAAAACTCTCTGTGCGACATTTGTCTGGGTCGCAGACTAAATAGCCACCGTTAACAGGGTGTCAGTCAGTTCTACCATAGTTCCTGCACGTCACGTTCCCAAAAAAACTAAATTTTATAAAAAAATATAAAAAGACAAATATTAAAAAAAATTATTTTTTCAGTTGTTT
>ONZH01028325.1:0-16835 GCA_900303285.1 Rhinella marina
AATAGCCGCTATTTAAAGACTACGTTTTTTTCTCATTTATATGTACTACAGTCCAGTGAACAATTCTGTAGTGTGCTGTACAGCAGCGTCAGTCTATAAAATATGTTTTTTTCTGAGTTATATGTACTCCAGTCCAGTGAACAATTATGTATTGTACTGTACAGTAGCGTCAGTCTAGGGAATATGTTTTTTCTCTCTGTTATGTATACTACAGTGCAGTGAACAATTATTTAGTGTGCTGTACAGTAGCGTCAGTCTAGGGAATACGTTTTTTCTCTCAGTTATGTATACTACAGTGCAGTGAACAATTATGTAGTGTGCTGTACAGTAGCGTCACTCTATAAAATACATTTTTTCTCAGTTATATGTACTACAGTCCAATGAAAAATGGAGTGGTTTGCGGTAAAATAGCCGCCATTTAAAGACTACGTTTTTTTCTCATTTATATGTACTACAGTCCAGTGAACAATTCTGTAGTGTGCTGTACAGCAGCGTCAGTCTATAAAATACGTTTTTTTCTGAGTTATATGTACTCCAGTCCAGTGAACAATTATGTAGTGTACTGTACAGTAGCGTCAGTCTAGGGAATACGTTTTTTGTCTTAGTTATATATCCTACAGTGCAGTGAACAATTATTTAGTGTGCTGTACAGTAGCGTCAGTCTAGGGAATACGTTTTTTCTCTCAGTTATGTATACTACAGTGCAGTGAACAATTCTGTAGTGTGCTGTACAGTAGCGTCAGTCTATAAAATACGTATTTTCTCTCAGTTATATGTATTACAGTCCAGTGAAAAATGGAGTGCTTTGCGGTAAAATAGCCGCCATTTAAAGACTACGCTTTTTTCTAATTTATATATACTACAGTCCAGTGAACAATTCTGTAGTGTGCTGTACAGTAGCGTCACTCTATAAAATACGTTTTTTCTCAGTTATATGTACTCCAGTCCAGTGAACAATTATGTAGTGTACTGTACAGTAGCGTCAGTTTATAAAATACGTATTTTCTCTCAGTTATATGTATTACAGTCCAGTGAAAAATTGAGTGGTTTGCGGTACAATAGCCGCCATTTAAAGACTACGTTTTTTCTCTCAGTTATATGCACTACAGTCCAGTGAAAAATTGAGTGCTTTGCGGTAAAATAGCCGCCATTTAAAGACTACGTTTATTCTCAGTTATATGTACTACAGTCCAGTGAAAAATTTAGTGGTTTGCGGTAAAATAGCCGGCATTTAAAGACTACGTTTTTTTTCTCATTTATATATATTACAGTCCAGTGAACAATTCTGTAGTGTGCTGTACAGTAGCGTCACTCTATAAAATACGTTTTTTCTCAGTTATATGTACTACAGTCCCGTGAAAAATGGAGTGCTTTGCGGTAAAATAGCCGCCATTTAAAGACAACGTTTTTTTCTCATTTATATATACTACAGTCCAGTGAACAATTCTGTAGAGTGCTGTACAGTAGCGTCACTCTATAAAATACGTTTTTTCTCAGTTATATGTACTCCAGTCCAGTGAACAATTATGTAGTGTACTGTACAGTAGCGTCAGTCTATAAAATACGTATTTTCTCTCAGTTATATGTATTACAGTCCAGTGAAAAATGGAGTGGTTTGCGGTACAAAAGCCGCCGTCTAAAGACTACGTTTTTTCTCTCAGTTATATATCATACTGTCAGGTCTGGTCACCGGAGAACATAGGTTTTCTATTTTTGCTTGGTATTCTGAGTTTTTGTGTGTTTCTGTTTAGTGCCTACGCCTTGCATTTAACCATGTTCACACTGTGGAGTTGTTTTGGAGCCAACGCCCATCTTCATGTTTTTGTTTGTCTACTTAGGGTTAATACTCAGGTGCTGGGCTGAGTGGCTTCTCTGAATCTGGTCCATTCAGAACCTGGGGGTGGGATATCTTCCTGCATAAATACCTGCCCTCTTCTCTGGTCTATGCCGGTTTTTGCAAATCCTTGCTATTCCTGCTTGTGCGTTGTATCGTGTGTATCCTGACTGCTTATATTTGACCCTTGGCTTGTATCTGACTACTCTACCGTCTTCCGATTTTGTACTTTCGTTATCTCTGGTTTTCTGACGCGGCTAGTTGACTATTCTTCAGTGTTTTGTTCGTCTCTGTTTGTTGTCCCTTTTCCCTGCACCTAGTTAGTGTAATTGCAGTCCTCGTGGTTGTCGCCGTGTCGCCTAGGACACGGAGGCAATTAGGCAGGGACAGGGGTTGGGGAGAGCTCAGGGATCACATCTCCCTTTTCTGTGTACCCCAACCTTGACACATACATTGCAGAGACAAATTAAGTGGTTTGCGGTACAAAAGCCGCCGTCTAAAGACTGCGTTTTTTCTTTCAGTTATATATTATACAGTGCAGTGAAAAATTCTGTCGTGTGCTACACAGTAGCCGGAGTGTAGAAAATATACGTTTTTTCTCTCAGTTATATATCCCACAGTGCAGTGAACAATTATTTAGTGTGCTGTACAGTAGCGTCAGTCTAGGGAATACGTTTTTTCTCAGTTACATGTACTACAGTCCAGTGAAAAATGTAGTGGTTTGCGGTAAAATAGCCACCATTTAAAGACTACGTTTTTTTCTCATTTATATGTACTACAGTCCAGTGAACAATTCTCTAGAGTGCTGCACAACAGCGTCAGTCTATAAAATACGTATTTTCTCTCAGTTATATGTATTACAGTCCAGTGAAAAATGGAGTGCTTTGCGGTAAAATAGCCGCCATTTAAACATAGTAACATAGTAACATAGTTTGTAAGGCCGAAAAAAGACATCTGTCCATCCAGTTCAGCCTGTTTTCCTACAAGTTGATCCAGGGGAAGGCAAAAAACCCCTGTGAGGTAGAAGCCAATTTTCCTCACTTTAGGGGGAAAAATTCCTTCCCGACTCCAGTCAGGCAATCAGAATAACTCCCTGGATCAACGACCCATCTCTAATAACTATAACCTGTAATATTATTACCCTCCAGAAATACATCCAGGCCCTTCTTGAACTCTCTTAGTGAACTTACCATCACCACCTCCTCAGGCAGAGAGTTCCATAGTCTCACTGCTCTTACCGTAAAGAATCCTCTTCTATGTTTATGTACAAACCTTCTTTCCTCCAGACGCAGAGGATGTCCCCTCGTCACAGTCACAGTCCTCGGGATAAATAGGTGATGGGAGAGATCTCTGTACTGACCTCTGATATATTTATACATAGTTATTAGATCTCCCCTCAGTCGTCTTTTTCCTAAAGTGAATAACCCTAATTTTGATAATCTTTCTGGGTACTGTAGTCCACCCATTCCAGTTATTACTTTAGTTGCCCTCCTCTGAACCCTCTCCAGCTCTGCTATGTCTGCCTTGTTCACAGGAGCCCAGAACTGTACACAGTACTCCATATGTGGAGTACATTTTTTCTCAGTTAAATGTACTACAGTCCAGTGAAAAATTGAGTGTTTTGCGATACAATAGCCGCCATTTAAAGACTACGTTTTTTCTCAGTTATATATACTACAGTGCAGTGAAAAATTCTGTCGTGTGCAGTATAGTAGCCGCACTCTAGTGTTGACACCAACAAGTTAGTTGAGGTAGCAGGTGAAGCACATAAAATTTTACACTGACACTGCATGGCGGTGAACCCAGAGTGACCAAATTACACTCAGGTATCAGGTGAAGAACATAAAATTTTACACTGAGCCAGCATGGCGGTGAACCCAGAGTGACCAAGTTACACTCAGTTAGCAGGTGAAGCACATAAAATTTCCAAAGCACCTCCAAAGCGTACAGCGCCAGTTCGGGCAACGTGTCCAGCTTTGCAACCCAGTAGTTGTATGGAGCAGAGTGATCACGCAGGATGTTGGTTTTGTCACCTTGGTACTCCCTCACCATCTTTCTGAATAGCTCCCACCTACTGGGGGACAGGTGACAGTCTTGCTGGGGTGCCATAAAACTTGCAAAGGCCTTGGAGAATGTTCCCCTGCCAGTGCTTGACAAGCTGCCTGCTCCCCTCCTCTCCCCCGCTAGTTGGCCCACAGAACTAGGTCCTCTGCCGCTAGCGGTGTCAGATGGGAAGGATAGTTTCAGCTTGTGCACTAGGGACTGTTGATATTGATTCACTCTCATACTCCTTTCCTCTACAGGAATGAGAGTGGAAAAGTTCTGCTTGTACCTGGGGTCCAGGAGGGTGAACACCCAGTAATCGGTGTTGTCAAAAATGCTTCTAACACGAGGGTCATGGGAAAGGCAGCCTAACATGAAGTCAGCCATGTGCACCAGAGTCCCAACACGCAATAATCTCCTCAATAGGCTGACTCTCCATTTCCTCCTCCTCCTCCAACTCCTCCTCTTTAGCCCATACACGCTCAACAGATAAGAAGGAATGAGCATAGGTACCCTCTTCAGTCTCGCCAACAGTCTCCTTTTCTTCCTCCTCTTCCTCCTCATCCTCCTCCTCCTCGAATTTGCGCTGAGAAACAGACCTGAGGGTAGTCTGGCTATCAAGCAATGTATCTTCTTCCCCCATCTCCTGTGACAAGCGCAAAACCTCTGACTTCATGCTGAGCAATGACTTTTTCAGCAGACAAAGCAGCGGGATGGTGACGATGATAATGTCGGCATCGCCGCTGACCATCTGTGTTGACTCCTCAAAGTTCCTTAACACCTGATGACGTCCACTCCTCATTGTACACTTGAAGAAGCTGACTAACCTGACTACCAGTTCTTGTGAAAGTTGTCATCTGGCAGTCTACAATTGCTCTGCGCTGCTGGTGAACCCTGGGTAACATGTGTAATGTGGAATTCTATTGTGTGGGCACGTCGCACAACAGTCGGTGAGCAGTCAGTTGTAAGCGCCGTTGCACTGCCCTGAGAGTGGCTGCATGTGTGGTTGACTTGCAGAAATGCGCCCAGATGCGTCGCACATTGGTGAGCAAATCAGACAAATTGGGGTAGGTCTTGAGGAACCGCTGAACCACAAGATTGAACACGTGGGCCAGGCAGGTTTTATATGCAGTGTTTATATGGGTTGTTGTTACTTTGGTAAATAGTATTGGTGTATAATGGCACATGTGTGAGCCTGCCGAATTGCAGAGCCGCCACCAGGTTATGCCCGTTGTCACACACAACCATGCCTGGTTTGATTTTCAGCGGCACCAGCCAAAGATCGGTCTGCGCCGTGATGCCCTGTAACAGCTCTTGGGCGGTGTGCCTCTTGTCACCTAAACTCAGCAGTTTCAGCGCCGCTTGTTGGCACTTGAGGAGCTGGAGGAGCCAGAGGTCTACTCCCTTGGATAAAGTGGGTGGACTGTGTGGAAGACTGGGTGGTGGATAAATTACTGGACACATTATCCGCTAATATTCACATCATCACCTGTTCGCACTGTGGTGGTTTCAATAGTGGTGTACCACGTGACCTTGTAAGTTGCGAGATCAGCCTCTGCCCCCCTACATCACTTTGACGCCCACGTCCTCGACCCTTAGCCCTGGGTTCAACATTTTGTGTAATCACTAAACTGTCAAATTAATATCTGAGGCCAAAAACGTATTCTCTAGACTGCGGATAGAGTATCACACACCACAGAATTTTTCACTGGACTGTATTAAATGTATCTGAGAGAAAAAACGTATTCTCTAGACTGCCGCTAGTGTAACGCACACCACACAATTTTTCACTGCACTGTAGGATATATGAATGAGAGAAAAAATGTATATTTTCTAGACTCTGGCTAGTGTGCAGCACACGACAGAATTTTGCACTGCACTGTAGGATATATGAATGAGAGAAAAAAATGTATATTTTCTAGACTCCGGCTAGTGTGCAGCACATGACAGAATTTTGCACTGCACTGTAGGATATATGAATGAGAGAAAAAAATGTATATTTTCTAGACTCCGGCTAGTGTGCAGCACATGACAGAATTATGTACTGCACTGTAGGATATATAACTGAGAGAAAAAACGTATACCCTAGACTGATGCTACTGTACAGCACACGACATAATTGTTCACTGGACTGTAATATATATAACTGAGAGAAAAAACGTATTCCCTAGCCTGCACTACAGATCTCAGCAAGCCAAGGTACAGCAGCAGCAAAAATGAGTAGAGGAGAGGACTTTGGGCAATTTCTTTTGGGTCTGTGTGGACCACGTGCTGTCCCTTCTGCCACCAGTCGCTGTGCCCAGCGTGTAGCCAAGATGGCGGTAGCTGCACTACAAGTCCCAGCCAGCAGCCGAGAGGAGGCAAAAAAAAGGTCGTTGTTGCCCTTAGAAGGACCGTTGGGTTCTTTGTGGATGATTCCTGCCTAACCACATTCTAATTTCACGCCCTAACAGTGTGCAGCCAAGATGGCGGTAGCTGCACTACAAGTCCCAGCCAGCAGCCAGGAGGAGACCAAAAAAAAAAAAAGGTGCTTGTAGCCCTTAGAAGGGCTGTTGGGTTCTTTGTGGGTGATTCCTGCCTATCCAACATCTAAATTGAGGCCCTAACACTCTCCCTGACAGACAGAAGCTCTATCCCTAATCTCATGCAGCAGCCAGGAGGAGACAAAAAAAAGGTGCTTGTAGCCCTTAGAAGGGCTGTTGGGTTCTTTGTGGGTGATTCCTGCCTAACCAACATTTAAATTGAGGCCCTAACACTCTCCCTGACAGACAGCAGCTCTATCCCTAATCTCATGCAGCAGCCAGGAGGAGCCAAAAAAAAGGTGCTTGTAGCCCTTAGAAGGGCTGTTGGGTTCTTTGTGCGTGATTCCTGCCTAACCAAAATCTAAATTAAGGCCCTAACACTCTCCCTAACAGACAGCAGCTCTATCCCTAATCTCATTCAGGCGGCGTCTGACGTTCACCGCCATTCCGTGTCAGGGTAAAATTTTAAGTGCTTCACCTGCTACCTCAGTCTCACTTGGTCACTCTGGGTTCACCGCCATGCTGTGTCAGGGTAAATTTTTGGGTGGTTTACCTGCTACCTCAATCTAACTTGGTCAACACGCTGTGTCAGGCTTATGCCTGCGTCGTGGGGCGGGGAATAGGACAGCAGTGCCAGCATGGGCAGTGGTGTCACCTGCAGGCGGTGATGGACCTTCTTTGCACCTAGTTGGGTGCTTTACTAACATGTGATGGGCATGTGCCTTGCCCATCTTGGTCTGGGTCAGCACAATTGTCTTGAGGGTAACCACCAGGCTGTTGCCCAGAATTTGGCATAATGGTACGATTAGGCAGCCTCAGAGGCATCCATGCATACTGCCCCTGCTGTTTCCTGTCCATTTCCGTGGTGTTTCCATCATTTTCTGAGGTTTCCAGGTTTGCACGCAACCTTCCCTATGCAGAGCTCCGGTCCCCTGCAAAAAATGCTCGAGTCTCCCATTGACTTCAATGGGGTTCGTTATTCGAAACGAGCACCCGAGCATAGGGAAAAATTCATTTTAGTGCTCGCTCATCTCTCGACTTTATCTATGTTTTGCGGAGCAGAGCCACGGATCGGAAGCACTATGAAGTACTTCCATGGGCTTTCAGGTCCATGCCTCCACACAGCACAAAGATAATACATGTTCTATCTTTGGCCATATCTTGTGGATCGCGGACCTATTCAAGTCAATAGGTCTGCACCGCAATACAGAGTGCACACAGCCGGTGCCCGTGCATTGCAGAGTGCTATTTGCGGTCCACTCCATGGGCACTGAGCCAGTACAGTCGTGTGCTTGAGCGGTTAATCACATGCAGAGCACAACCCTAACCCTGGATCGGGTTCAGGGGACCTCTATTCTCGAAACAGATGCAGGTACCAGAGATAGGTCCTGTATATATCAGACGTCTATGACATATTCTCGTAATATGTTCTAAATGTCTTAGTGGTGACTGGAGGGAGGGTGATGATTTTCGTTAATAAACCCTCTAATTCTTCAAATATAAGAGGCCTGAAGGAGGGTGAAGGAACTATTATAAAAAAATGTAAGGTAGCCATGCAATGCAACATACTTTCAGCATAACTTATTTTAGAGAAACTTTAAGAAACAAAGGTAAAAGCAATACTGGCAGCTAAATTGCTGCATGTTAAGTTGTGCTGATCGGTGCAGTGAGGTCTACTAAATGTGTATCGCCACCAAGATTGTTATGCAAATGACAGCTAATTCGTACATAATTCATAGGAAAGAATGCTAATGGTTTTGAATTTATTGCTCACATAATTATTTTTTGGCACTGACAGTAACCCTAATATGACTGTTGAAAATCTAAAAGATTCTGACGTAAAGGAAGGTACAGCTATTCATGCCCTCTTTACATGTTCCAGGATGCGAGAAGACAATATAAGACAGCAAACGATTTATTGCGGGGGGGCAAATCCATGGCAAAATCCACATTTAACACATTCAGATTTTAATGCGGCTTTCATTACAAATTTTCTGGCCATTAGAAAGAGTGCCCAATGCCCCAATTTTGTTGGTAAAGAACATTTTTGGCCTTTAGGGTCAGTTCACGTGAGTGATTTTGAAAAATGGCTTAAAAAAATCAGTGTGGAATCCACGCATTTTTTTTCAGCGTGTTTTTTTCGTGCGTTTTTTTATACTTTTTTTATGCATCTTTTTTTAACAAACACTCCAATACAAAGCTGCATTTTCAGCTTGAGGTTTTTGATGTGAATCTGCACCAAAAAACGTGCGAAAAACAAAAAACGCATTGAGTTACATGGAGCTGTTTTTTTATGTTTCCCATTCATTTCAATGGGAGATTCAGTGCTGATTCTGCCCCAAGATAGGGCATGTGACTTCTTTTTTTCCATGTGCAAAAAAATAAAAAAATAAAGTGCTGCTTCCAATTTAAGTGAATGAGAGGCTGTTTTAAGGCTATTTTAAAAGCTGATTTTGGGGCAAAATCAATGCCAATAAACTCTGTGAGAACTGGTCCTTACTACTGCAAACAGTGACTAGGTACAAAATACAGTGTGGCCCACGAAAAAGTAGCCCGCCTCCAGCAATAGTATGACAAGATGAACGAGTAAGTGGATTTTTTTTTTTAATTACCCACAAGTCACAACATGCTGGAACTGGTCCCCGTTCATGTCTGCTTGTGATGCTGCAGATAGTGTTTGTGATGATTTCCTTGAGTTCATCCAGGGGATGGGGATTGTTAGTGGACACTTTCTGTTTTAAATTTCCCCATAGATAAAAATTGAATGTGGACAAGTCAGGGGAAGGTGGTGGCCATAACGCCTTGCTCACAGTTCGCTTGGTATGGTTTCAGGTTAAGAGATTTCAGCAGTCTCTGACACACCGTTTGTGATACACCAACCCACTGAGACAGTCTTCAAGTTTCTTTCTTAGGGGCTACTTGCAGTCCACTGCTGAATTTCATGCACAACTTCAGTTTTCATGATCGATGGAGGCCTCTGTTTCTTCATGTTTGCAACAGAGCCAGTTTGATGTCATTTCCGAACCAGACTCTGAATAAAAGGTTTAGCTGGTTGTTTTCCTGGGTACTTGTTGGCAAAGGTCTCTTGCATTTCCTTAATCAATCTGCTTCACACGTAGTCTTCCACAATCACTATTCACTGTTCCAAGGAGAACACCATCTTTCTGACACAATAAACCACTTTTATTAAACGGAATAGTAAAAAAGTCTTTGTTGCATAGCAGCCCATAGCAGCCAAGCAGAGCTCAGCTTTCAATTCCTACAGGGCTGTGAACCTGATTGGTTTCTATGGACAACTAAGACAGATATACTATTAGGCAGTGTGATTAGGAGATATTGGAGGCAGGCTACTTTTCCGTGGGCCACCCTGTACAATGTAATGTGTGGCTGGGAAGTCAGTGTCTGCCATATAGGCGCTTGACCCCAACACATACCATGGTCAATTTTGTAGGAAGCCAATTTGCCTATTTTTGTAGCATGAGAGGAAACCCATACACAAACAGGGAAGAATATACAAACTCCATGCATTTGCTGTTCCTTGTCACATTTGACCCAGGACCCCAGCACTACAAGGCACTGATGCTAACCACAGAGCCACCGTGCTGCCAATATTGAATATGTTAGACATAGTAAGACATGAACACAGGACACATCAGCCATTAAGAGGACGTGGTGGGAGAAAATGTAAGGACCAGGTTACCTCTGTGAATTTTCTACCCTCTTCTGTAGATTCACACATTCAATAGGATCCAGTACTACAATTCTTCATTATTTCAAATACTTAGCACTGACTGATCTCCACAGCAGATGTGCTTCAGCCACAAGTTTGGAATCATAGCATAATGCAGGTCATATCCATATCATTCAGGCAACAGCTATCTCTCTTCACTCTCTCATAAACACGCATGGTTGGATTGGCCAAGTGTGCATGCTTGTGATAGCTGCCTTACATCTGGTGGCATCAGAGACAGAGCTTGTTAAGAGCTCATTTGCATCCCTTTCTTCCCAGAATTCTAGAGGAGCATGAATGGCCTATAAGCTTCCTCACGATGATTGAGGCCCTCTCCCCAAGGAGAGATAGTACCCCCCAAATCCTGACCTAGGCCTCTCACCCAGTTAAGCCAGTACTCTGCACTGATCAGGGGCAATCACCCCAAAACAGCTGTCTGCAGATGAGATGCTGGCTTATTTATTATCCAAGTCATGTCTCAAGGCGTAGTTAAAGGGTCAAACATTGACTTATAGGATAGCTGCCTTAAGCCTCATTCACATGTCAGTGTTTCACGGACGTGTGCTGTGTGTGTTCTCCACAGACAGCACAAGACCCCATTCATTTTAATGTGTTTATTCCGACATAATTTTTTTAACAGTCCGTGGGTCAGTGTTTTTAGCATGGATGCATGCTCTATTTTGTCCGTGTTCACGGATCCATCACGTCCACTTTAGTCTATGGGTCCGTGAAAACCACGGATGCAACACAGATGCCATCTGTGTGGCATCCGTGTTTCACTGATCATTAAGAAGAGATGCTTTGAAAATTATTTTTCAGCTGTTCAGTGTCAGTGAAACACGGATGCAACACGGACAGCAAAAAACAGACACACGGACCCAACACGGATCCTTCATGGACAGATTTACGGGATGCATCACTGACCACCTGCTCACGGATTTAAGCATGGACACGGACGTGTGAATGAGGCTTTACATATGGTGGGATTAGAGCAGAGATCTTGTGGCCCTACAGCTGTTGTAGAACTACAACTTCCATCATGCCAGGAGAGCCTACAGCTATTGCAACAGCTGGAGGGCCACGAGTTTGAGATCCCTGGATTAGAGGCAGTTAAGCCAGTACTCTCTGCTCTATACCGATGAGGGGAAATCACACCGAAACAGCTGTCTGCAGATGAGATGCTAGCTTATTTATTATCCAAGTCATGTCTCAAGGCCTATTTAAAAGGTTGAACATTAACTTATAGGAAACCTGCCTTACATCTGGTGGAATTAGAGGCAGAGCTTGGTAAGGGCTTATTTGCATCCCTTCTTTCTAAGGGATCATGCACACGACCGTATGTATTTTGTGGTCCACAAAAAATACGGATGACGTCTGTGTGCATTCCGTATTTTGCGGAACGGAACAGCTAGTCCCTAATAGAACAGTACTATGCATGTCCATAATGCGGACAATAATAGGACATGTTCTATTTTTTGCGGAACGGAAATACGGACATACGGAAACGGAATGCACACGGAGTAACTTCAGCTTTTTTTGCGGACCCATTTAAGTGAATGGTTCCGTATACGGTCCGCAAAAAAAACCCGAAGCGGACACGGAAAGAAAAAACGTTCCTGTGCATGAGCCCTAATAAGAAGAACAGAATAAACAGATCATCAAGCAACCGTCGGGAGGGAAGCGTTCCCTCCTGGCAATAGCATGCTAGCTAGCGGAGGAGACCGCTGCTATTGCATGAAGTAATTTCCTGCGCAGCAAAGTGCAGGTCGTTACAGAAGTGACAATACCAAATCTGTGGAGGGGATTTTATTTTTGCAATTTTTTCCATTGAAAAGTGTTTTTTCAATGGAAAAAGTGTGTATTTTTTAAAACTTGGAATTTTTTGTTTAATAAAACTTTTTTTTTTACTTTTTTTAACCATTTAACAGACCCACAAGGGGACTTTAATAGGCAATATTTTGAACACTTCTATAATTCTCCATAATGCTTATGAGGTACAAGAGAATTACACTGTGAGTGCTATACTGACCAGAAGACTGTGCCAGAGAGGCGCAGCCTGCTATGATATGAGGCGGGTGTCATTTAGCCTATATTAGGCCCTAGACTGCCATGCCAACACATTAGCACCCTGCAATGTCATTTGCAGGGTGCCAATGGGAAACAGAGGGAGTCTGCTCCCTCTGAATACCTCTTAGATGCCATAGCCACTATTGGCCACGGATCTAAGGTGTTAAACGGTTAAACACTTCTGTTGTTCCAGGCCATTAGAGCAGGAGCATGGCGGTAATGTAAAAAAGACAGCGGCCCGGCCCATACTAAGGCCCCTTAGTGACCACCATAAAAAGGGATATTGGTGGTCACAAACGAGTTAAATGCCGTCCGCTCCAGTGCCATGGCATCCAGTGGTCCTCATTGGACAAGAAGTGATAGGGACTCACTTGTTTCAGCAGTTACATGTGCAAGAACCACACGTCACTGCTGAGGGTATTTTCATTTATTTTTAAATACACTGTTGCCTGCTATTTGTTTTTAATCATGCAATGTATTATATACAGTACAGACCAAAAGTTTGGACACACCTTCTCATTCAAAGAGTTTTCTGTATTTTCATGACTATGAAAATAGTAGATTCACACTGAAGGCATCAAAACTATGAATTAACACATGTGGAATTATATACTTAACAAAAAAGTGTGAAACAACTGAAAATATGTCTTATATTCTAGGTTCTTCAAAGTAGCCACCTTTTTCTTTGATTACTGCTTTGCACACTCTTGGCATTCTCTTGATGAGCTTCAAGAGGTAGTCACCTGAAATGGTATTCCAACAGTCTTGAAGGAGTTCCCAGAGATGCTTAGTACTTGTTGGCCCTTTTGCCTTCACTTTGCGGTCCAGCTCACCCCAAACCATCTCGATTGGGTTCAGGTCTGGTGACTGTGGAGGCCAGGTCATCTGGCGTAGCACCCCATCACTCTCCTTCTTGGTCAAATAACCCTTACACAGCCTGGAGGTGTGTTTGGGGTCATTGCCCTGTTGATAAATAAATGATGGTCCAACTAAACGCAAACCGGATGGAATAGCATGCCTCTGCAAGATGCTGTGGTAGCCATGCTGGTTCAGTATGCCTTCAATTTTGAATAAATCCCCAACAGTGTCACCAGCAAAGCACCCCCACACCATCACACCTCCTCCTCCATGCTTCACGGTGGGAACCAGGCATGTAGAGTCCATCTGTTCACCTTTTCTGCGTCGCACAAAGACACAGTGGTTGGAACCAAAGATCTCAAATTTGCACTCATCAGACCAAAGCACAGATTTCCACTGGTCTAATGTCCATTCCTTGTGTTCTTTAGCCCAAACAAGTCTCTTCTGCTTGTTGCCTGTCCTTAGCAGTGGTTTCCTAGCAGCTATTTTACCATGAAGGCCTGCTGCACACAGTCTCCTCTTAACAGTTGTTGTAGAGATGTGTCTGCTGCTAGAACTCTGTGTGGCATCGACCTGGTCTCTAATCTGAGCTGCTGTTAACCTGCGATTTCTGAGGCTGGTGACTCGGATGAACTTATCCGCAGCAGCAGAGGTGACTCTTGGTCTTCCTTTCCTGGGGCGGTCCTCATGTGAGCCAGTTTCTTTGTAGCACTTGATGGTTTTTGTGACTGCACTTGGGGACACTTTCAAAGTTTTCCCAATTTTTCTGACTGACTGACCTTCATTTCTTAAAGTAATGATGACCACTCGTTTTTCTTTACTTAGCTGCTTTTTTCTTGCCATAATACAAATTCTAACAGTCTATTCAGTAGGACTATCAGCTGTGTATCCACCTGACTTCTGCCCAACACAACTCATGGTCCCAACCCCATTTATAAGGCAAGAAATCCCCCTTATTAAACCTGACAGGGCACACCTGTGAAGTGAAAACCATTTCAGGTGACTACCTCTTGAAGCTCATCAAGAGAATGCCAAGAGTGTGCAAAGCAGTAATCAAAGCAAAAGGTGGCTACTTTGAAGAACCTAGAATATAAGACATATTTTCAGTTGTTTCACACTTTTTTGTTAAGTATATAATTCCACATGTGTTAATTCATAGTTTTAATGCCTTCAGTGTGAATGTACAATTTTCATAGTCATGAAAATACAGAAAACTCTTTGAATGAGAAGGAGTGTCCAAACTTTTGGTCTGTACTGTATGTATGCAGTAATTTCTGAGCTCATTCCCTCTACCAGGCAGTCAGGATGTTATCATTTTACTGTATGTCTATACATGATATAGATACAGTGCCTTGTGAAAGTATTCGCCCCCCTGGAACTTTCCAAACTTTTGCCATATTTCAGGCTTCAAACAAAAAGATATATAACATTTTAAATTTTTAGTGAAGAATCAACAACAAGTGGGTCACAATTGTGAAGTGGAACGAAATTTATTGGATCATTTAAACTTTTTATGTAATAATAAAACTAAAAAGTGGGGCGTGCAAAATGATTCGGCCCATTTACTTTCAGTTCAGAAAACTCACTCCAGAAGTTCATTGAGGATCTCTGAATGATCCAATGTTGTCCTAAATGACTGATGAAGATTAGAGATGAGCGAGTAGTGTTCGATCGAGCTGGTATTCGATCGAATACTACGATATTCGGCGTGCTCGATTTCTTTCGAGTATAACGGCGATGGCGCACTTAGAATTCGTTTCCCCTCCCACCTTCCCTGGCGCTCTTTTTCCACCAATCACCATGCAGGGGGGTATGACAGGCACGCTGAGCACGCTGGCATCGCGAAAACGGCGTCTACATGCATTGGCTGGAAAAACCATGTGACCTCGAATATTAAAAACTCAGCTTCCTGCTTGTTCGCATATGCTGCGTGAACTTAGTCAGGGACAGAGGCTGGAGAAGGGAGAGACAGGTTTTAGCTGTTGGACAGACAGGAGCGTGATTAAAAGCCCTTATCAGGGCTACTATAGTGCAGTACAGTGATAGCTTTACTACAAGATACACTTTACAGAGAACGGCTGCCGTATTCAGGGATAGCTGCTGGAGTAGGGACAGAGAGAGGCATTAGTGGTGTATTAGGTGCTCTGCTACATACCAAACTATATTTGGCACTACTGCAGTGTACCTTGAAATATACAATATATAGGCCTTTCAATTGGCAACTGTACTGTGCGTTCTCTTGCAAAGTAATTTCTCATACCTGGTGTTCATACACACCGTCTGATCACTTAGTACACGGCTGTGTACCTTGAAATATACAATATATAGGCCTTACAATTGCCAACTGTACTGTGCGTTCTCTTGCAAAGTAATTTCTCAAACCTGGTGTTCATACACACCGTTTGATCACTTAGTACACGGCTGTGTACCTTGAAATATACAATATATAGGCCTTACAATTGCCAACTGTACTGTGCGTTCTCTTGCAAAGTAATTTCTCATACCTGGTGTTCATACACACCGTCTGATCACTTAGTACACGGCTGTGTACCTTGAAATATACAATATATAGGCCTTACAATTGCCAACTGTACTGTACGTTCTCTTGCAAAGTAATTTCTCATACCTGGTGTTCATAAACACCGTCTGATCACTTAGTACACGGCTGTGTACCTTGAAATATACAATATATAGGCCTTACAATTGCCAACTGTACTGTGCGTTCTCTTGCAAAGTAATTTCTCATACCTGGTGTTCATACACACCGTCTGATCACTTAGTACACGGCTGTGTACCTTGAAATATACAATATATAGGCCTTTCAATTGGCAACTGTACTGTGCGTTCTCTTGCAAAGTAATTTCTCATACCTGGTGTTCATACACACCGTCTGATCACTTAGTACACGGCTGTGTACCTTGAAATATACAATATATAGGCCTTACAATTGCCAACTGTACTGTGCGTTCTCTTGCAAAGTAATTTCTCATACCTGGTGTTCATACACACCGTCTGATCACTTAGTACACGGCTGTGTACCTTGAAATATACAATATATAGGCCTTACAATTGCCAACTGTACTGTGCGTTCTCTTGCAAAGTAATTTCTCATACCTGGTGTTCATACACACCGTCTGATCACTTAGTACACGGCTGTGTACCTTGAAATATACAATATATAGGCCTTACAATTGCCAACTGTACTGTGCGTTCTCTTGCAAAGTAATTTCTAATACCTGGTGTTCATACACACCGTCTGATCACTTAGTACACGGCTGTGTACCTTGAAATATACAATATATAGGCCTTTCAATTGGCAACTGTACTGTGCGTTCTCTTGCAAAGTAATTTCTCATACCTGGTGTTCATACACACCGTCTGATCACTTAGTACACGGCTGTGTACCTTGAAATATACAATATATAGGCCTTACAATTGCCAACTGTACTGTGCGTTCTCTTGCAAAGTAATTTCTCAAACCTGGTGTTCATACACACCGTCTGATCACTTAGTACACGGCTGTGTACCTTGAAATATACAATATATAGGCCTTACAATTGCCAACTGTACTGTGCGTTCTCTTGCAAAGTAATTTCTCATACCTGGTGTTCATAAACACCGTCTGATCACTTAGTACACGGCTGTGTACCTTGAAATATACAATATATAGGCCTTTCAATTGGCAACTGTACTGTGCGTTCTCTTGCAAAGTAATTTCACGGCTGTGAAGGCAAAATATTGTAACCAAAAAAAAATAAAATGCGGCGGGGGGCTAGCGGAA